>JFZS01000374.1:0-22835 GCA_000709145.1 Balansia obtecta B249 | reverse complement strand
CTTGAAGAAGGAGGCATAAGCCGAAGCCGAAGCCGCAAGCAAAAAAAGAAAAAAAAAAAAAGCAAATCAAAATCATGGCCCCACCTCCTCCCTCTCCCTTGGTCCTCTTCGTGCCCGGCGCATGGCACAGCGCGCAGCACTTCGCGCCCGTAGCCAAGATCCTGGAGCACGAGGGCTTCCAAACGGAGCTGGTCGAGCTCCCGTCGGTCGGGCCGTCGAAGCACCTGGTCAGCTTCGACCCGGACGTAGACGTAATCCGGCAGCACGTGTCCAGGGCGATTGCCAAGGGCGAGCGGGTGGCCATCGTGGCGCACTCGTACGGCGGCATCCCGGCCTGCGAGGCGCTGCGGGCCTTTGTCCAGACGGACAGGGACAAGCTCGCGCACTTGTACCTCCTCGCGTCCTTCATCGTGCCCGAGGGCGCGTCGCTGATCAGCGCCTTTGGGGGCGAGCCGCTGCCCTGGTTCCGCATCTCGGACGACGGCCTCGAGGTCAACCCCGCCACGCCGCTCGAGACCTTTTACAACGATCTGCCCGAGGACGTGGCGGCCGGGTTCGTGCGCGAGCTGCAGCCGCAGAGCTACCGCGTCATGCACAGCCCCTTGACCTATGCCGCCTGGCGGGAGGTGCCGTCCACCTACCTCTACTGCACGCGGGACAAGGCCATCCCGCTCGAGATCCAGAAGATGATGGTGGAGGGGACCGCGGCCGGGGTCCATGTCCGGACAGACGAAGTGGACGCCGGCCACAGCGCGTTTTTGAACAAGCCGAGGGAGGTTGCCGACTCGATTATCAGGGCCATTCGGTCAAGCTAGGTAGACTTTTTTTTTTTTTTTTTTCTTGTCTTTGGCAGGACAATAAAAGATCATTTCCCAGTTCGACCCTAATAAACAATTTAAAAAAAAAAAAAAATGACGCTGTACCCCACCCGGCCCCCCTCTCTTTATTGATGTTAATTTTTATTTTTATTTTTATTTTTTTCCTTATTCCTCCAAGCAGATGCTCTTACGTCTCCGACTGAAACATTTCCAGCCAATACAAATTCGTAAAATGCGATCCAAAGCAGTCTTCAAAATTCCCATCGAGAAAAGATGGGCTTTCTCCGTAACCTGATGCGTCTCCGATACTCATCAGAGACACGGGGGTAGGAGCCATCGAGCCCTGAAGCGCAAGCTCTGTCTGATTCTGAGATTGATCTACGTACCGCCTAGTCAGAGATGAGACGGGAGGGGAAAAGGTGAAAACGGCTCACCAGATTGGTTTGGCTTGAATATTCGCTGCTGCACCGTCTTGAGCAGGCGGATCACGTGGCCTGCGGACGCGACCTGTTCCTTGTGGCAATTGAGAATGGCGAGGCAGCGGGTCCAATGGAGCTGGAAGGACGAGTCGCTTGCTTGGATGTTGAGGATGTTGCTCTTGAGGGAGGCGAGCAGGACCATGGCTGAGGAGAATGTGACTACAACACGGATCAGATTATGCTGCATCTTCTTTGGTTTTTTTTTTTTTTTTTTTCTTGGAAAAAAAAAGAAAAAGAAAAAAGCGGCTCACAGTAGACTGAATGCCAGCTTGAACTGCGGTACATGGTTCCCAGGTTGACATATACCGTGTCAATGAGGTTGTACGCCGTCGAGACGCACAGCTGGCAGCACTGACGGATCACCCCGTCGTCCAACGTCTCTTCCGGGCAGGCGCCGACAGATCCTTCCGTCGTGCTAACCATGGTCGAAAGCAGCAGCGGACGCAGCAGCAGCAGCCTCGTCAACAAGAACCTACAGAGCAGATGGGTGTTCAGAATACGGGCTGTGCAAAGGACTTTGGGGGGGGGGAAAGAATTGCAAGAAGAAATCCAGATCAAAGGTAGCTCACCGGCAATACAAGACCTTCTTCTGAAACCCCAGCTCGTTTGTGCAGGGCAATGTTTCAATGTCGGACTCGGTCATGCGAAGGTAGCCGGGCAGCGCCGTGGAGAACTGGTCGAGCCGCCTGTTGATTTCCAGGACCTGGGCCACGATCCTCGAGTTGGCCATGACGGCCGAGTCTTCGCCCGTCTTCTCCGCGCCCGGCTCGTGGGTGGTGATGTACTGGAGGACGGCCTGGAGGATGTCGAGCAGCTGGCATGAGTTGACGAAGAGGCTGAGGTAGGACGGCTTGTCGTGCGGCTGGCAGGCGATGCCAGCCGCCGTGAGGTACTCGTCGTCGACATTGAGAGGCAAGGGGATGTTGTTGGTGCCGTGGACCATGTTCGGCCGACCGAATGTCATGGAGAGAAGCCTGCGGAGACGGAGCACACACAAGGTTAGCAAAGAACGGTTTGTCTTGCCCGTTTTTTTTTTTTTTCCTTTCGCGAAAACTTGTGCCCTGTTTTTTTACTTTACCTGTCCAGGCTGACGCAAGTATGCCATATGCGCCGGCGCATCTGGCGCTCCAGCTGGGACATGGCGGATTTCTGCGGCTCGACGTGCAGGCCGAGGATCTGGGAGACGCGGATGGCGAGGCCGATGGAGTTCCAGCAGCGGTTGGCGTGCTGGGTGGACTGCAGATAGACGCCGTTGAGCAGCAGCAGCTGGACCAGGGACAGGTCGGCCGAGTCCAGCCAGTCGTGGTTGAAGGACTGGCGGGACCGCTCGTAGAACTCGTAGGCCACGGCGGTCTTGTGGGCGTCCCGGACGAGGTCTGTGAACTGGCAGCCGAGGGCGCAGACGAGGTTGAGCATGGAGACGAAGACGGATTGCTCCCTCGTGGTCTTGACGTAAGGGTGGTGGGCGAGGGCGTGGTTGTGGGCGTGGGCGTGGGGTTCCGTCTCGGCGACCCAGAACTGGCTATATCTCTCGAAAAAGGTCGGCTTGTGCAGGATGGGGAACATGGGGTGGATAAAGTCCCAGTAGCACGAGACGAACATGTCGGCGTCGCGACGGCGCGGCAGCAGCATGACGCGCTCGTCGGGCTCGCCCAGCGGCATGGGCTTGGGGCGCGGCGGGGGGTCCTCCTTGCGCTCGAGGCGCACGGCCGACTTGATGGCATCGTCGGCGGACAGGATGCGGCGGAAGAAGGCGACGGTGGACGAGGAGCCGTAGGTCGAGTGGTCATCGTAGCTGGTAAGGGTGGCGAGGCCGTCGCTCTCGGTCGCGGGCGACTCCCAGGTCGAGATGGAGGCGCGGCGAGGGGACTGGGCGGACACGGAGGAGGAGGAGGGGGCGAAGATGTTGGAGGAGGAGGAGGGAAACGAGTCTCGGTCGCGGCCTCTGTAGGAGTCGGCGTCGGTGCCGTCCGTCGGCGTCGTTGTCGTTGTCGGCGTCGTCGTCGTCGTCGTCGTCGTCGTCGTCGTCGTCGTCGTCACCGCGGAGGAGGAGCCGTCGACGCCGTACCGGTCAGCGCCCGAGCCGCCCTGCGCCCTTGAGTACCGGCAGTTGTGCCCGCAGCCGCGGTTCTCGCAGGCCATGCAGACGGGATGGCGGCCATCGCAGCGCGTCTTGCGGTCGCGGCAGGCGTCGCACGCGCTGTTGACCTTGAGCCGCTTGCGCTTCCTCCCCTCGGCGGCCGCTTGTGGTGGTGGTGGTGGTTGTGCTGGTTGTGCTGGTTGTGCTGGCAGTGGTGGCAGCGGCGGCGGCGGCGGCGGTGGTGGTGGTGGTCTCACCTGCTGCTGCCGCTGCTGCCACTGCTGCTGCTGCTGCTGGCTCAACATGCTGTCGACGACGACGACGACGACGGTTTGTTCGTGAGGCCAGGCGCCCGGTTAGACGCCCGCATTGCTTTGCTTTTGCTCGGTTTTTAGTTTTTCTTTGCCGCCCACGAGCATCGAGGAGGCTCCTTCCTCCCAAGTGTCCCAAGTGGGGTTTTTTTATTTGCCATCTTCCCAATGAAACCCCCCGGTTTTCTTGGCAAAGCTTATGACAAGCCGACGCTGATGAATGTATGTCATTGCTCAGCCTAATTCACGGCTGAGGCGGCTCACGGCGCATCCTTCATGCGGCATCACGTCTGGCGGAGAAATGCCCATCATGACAGGTCATGTCTTCAAGCCAGACGAGTCCTTGTATGAAAATCAACTACTTGCCACTTCTTCTGCTTTGACCATCTTTTTTAAAACAACGTCGAAATGGACGAGAGTAGTAGTCTGTACGTAAACCTTGTGTTGCGGGTCTGCTACCCTACACTTGGGTATCCAGCGGCTGAATTCCTCCGCAACCGACTGAGTCGTCCAAGTGCGAGATTTACACTACAGAAAACCCCAGGTAGATGCTACATACAGCCATCCTTGCCCTCGGCTGCAACTGACGGGCCTGCTCGCTCGCACACATCCTGTCAGGAACACGACCGTTGGATAACCTCGTGGCGTGCGCGACGCAGCGACACAGTTGAGGCGAGTTAAAGTTTTCCAGTTCCCCATCGTGGTTATTATACGTCTCACGTGCCCGATTTAAGGTTTCAACGCGGTTATAACAAGAAACTAATAAGAAAAAAAAAAAGTTTAAGACACCCCCCCCTCCCAACGCGACCCACCCCCCACGCTCCCTCAATTGAAGAAGCCCAACATAACGACTGCAACTAAACACCAGCACCTCTCCCACTGGTATCCCGTTACGCCCCCCCTTGCAACCCCTATAACCCCCCTATACCAACTATCTATCAGATGTACTAGCATAGCCTAGAGTATTTAATAATAAAACAAATCTCACTTGTAAAACCTAGATTTGGGAAAAAAAAAAAAAAAAAAAAAACAAGCACGATATCGCTGGGACCAAATTGCCATGCAACGTAGGAGCGGTTGCTCTCCGATCATCATACGCCGCTTGGGCTTTGGCGGACCAAGCCAGGACCAAAATCCACATCCCCTACCACACAGAATACAGAAAAGTCATCGTCGCCTTCTGTTCCCTTGTCAGGCTCAAAGATATCAGTTAACCAGACGGATACAATTCATTGTGTTATACCCCGCTGGTCGATTGCTGCCTGCGTCGATCGATTGTGAGCGATCCACGACCAAGATGAAGGCAGAACTGCAGTCGACGGTATCAAAACTACGATTGCTCGTCTCCAAGGCCAAGTTAAAGGAGCAAGAGTTGGCGATGCTGTTTCTTTTAGTTCATCTGGGTCCTTCGGCTTGGCACCTGACAAACAGCCAAAGCCCGAGCGGCGTGCTACGATCGGAGGACAACTGCCAATACAAGCTGTGGTAGAAAAGTGAACAAGTGTGTGTTTGATTCATTCTTAGGAGTAGCTTCTATTTAAGATGCGTGCTGGAAAACGGCCACACGTGACCAACCCTGCCATCAGCTGTCACAAGGAACCACGTGACAATGCTGCTATCTTGCAATGTAAGTGCTACTAGAATCATTGCTGCCACCATCGATTCTATTGCGTAGTAACCAGCGAGAAATCTTCCAGAAGCTATCAGGTCACGCCAGGGTTGGGGTTGTTGGGTCACATGACCCACGCCCCACGTCACTTAGTCTATGGGTCATTGGCTTCTTCCTCTTCTTCTTCTTCTTCTCTTCTTCATCTTGCTTCTTGACCTCTTTGCTAGCTATCGCTGTACGCTATACAGAGATAATATACGAGATCATCACTGTTCCATCTTCGTCGGACTCATCGATCGCTGTGCATGTCCCATGATAGGGGTGGCCAAAATACCAAATTAAAACTCTCCATCGACGACGCCAAACAGATAAGATTTGCATATCATGTAAAAGTGTCTAGTACCAGTAATTCTCTACTTTGGCTCTACTCACTTTACAATACTACCCCCAAGTGATTTTTGCAAATTCACAAGCTCTACTTTTGTCTACCAGTCAGGTAGCTCTCCAACGGCTAGAATTAGTGCATCTATACTGGGTAGGCTGCTGCCGTTAGAGAGGCATACTGTTACGTTACAAATTGGCGTCATCACAAGACGTAAAGAGACATATACTAGAGACCTATGAGGGCGTGTAAGGAGTGGTGTTCTGTCTTAAAAGGGGCCAAGTGGGACTGCAACTAGCACGAATACACAACCCTGCTGCGCAACCCACTGCAACTACAACCAACTATAGCCTATTTTGCAACGTAACATATACAGTAAGATATACAGGGGGATATACAGAGTACAAGGCACTACTCTATACATACTTTGTCTTAGTTTATTAAACGTACAATACAACCTCTGAACGAGTTTACAAATCTACTTGCAGGGATGCATTAGACTAATTAGATAACAGACCAGGGTTAGGTAAGACATTTTGTATATAAGTTGTATGGAAGAATACGTCCTTGCAACGTAGTGCTTATACCCTATATATCCCTCTTATGCCTCTTTAACAGTAATGTATTGTAGTATGGATGCACTAATTCCAGCTGACTGGTGGAGAAGAGTAGGGCCCTGTAGATTTGTAAAAAATCATTCAGGGGTTTATATTGTACCTATGAACTTGATTATATTCATTCTCTCCTCACTCCACGTCTTTAATTCCGGATCTGTTATCTAATTGGCCTGAAGCACCCCTGCGAGGGGCTTAATCGCATGTAAGCTACATCTTTCTTTAACAAAGCGTTTTATTGCCAAAGCACCGAATCACAGTCTAGGCCTGCATTGCGGCAGTTGAAGGCCAAGTTGTTGCTGGAATTGTTGCCAGTACTAGCCAAGACACGGATACTGTGCTCGCTTGAGGCTGGCGTGGCCAGGTCACAAGATGTGAAATGGCCGGGGGCAGCGGGGACCTCCGCCACGTGACCCAGCACAGGCCCCCCCCCCGAAATAGAGATCAAGTCTTGACGTGAAACAAGTCATTCGCAATGACCGCCTCCCGCAGAACTGGAACCTACCTGGCACGATAGAATTGCCAAGCAGAAGGCTCGCCGTATTAGGCAGATTAGATATTGAGACTTGATACGAACCTCCTGGAATCTACCTGACACGGTAACGTTACTAAGCAGAAGCATCGCTGTAGGAGGTTACGTCTCGTGTGCCAAGTTGTTACGGCATACAAACAAGTAAAATACAACAATCAGTGTCACAGGGTGGGTTTGTCGCGCATCTCACAATTATCTGCTCTGTAGCCGCCGCCGCGGGTCAATCAATGGCAATGCGAGAGAGGTCTGTTCGGAAGCGCCATATCTTTGGAACGCTAGCCGTCGCGTTTACCGGCCAAGTCACATGAATTCTTTGCTGTGGAAGCTTACTAAAAGTTCACACATGAGCCAGAGCGAATTGGCTAATCGGGACGTTTATTTGGAATGTTGGGAAGAGGCCATCCAAAGCCAACACTAACGTGAGTCGTCCTTGTGCACTAGGTGTTGTACAGGTATACACTTTGGAGCGTTTTCATCATACTGCAAGTTTGTTGATGGCCTGTAGATTTTTTCTGCCTCCGGCTTATTTCAGTCTAGGAGTCCCGAAACTCTGTAATACAAGGTGCGTGCATGAAGACGACATCCCAAGAGTTCCGAAGCAATTTGCTACAAAGGCCTCATGCCAAGCATCTGAGCCCGTATAAACCCACCCTTTCACAACCACTAGTTGCTGGAAAACCTCATCATCAATTCTATTCGAGGCCTTCAAAGAATGACAGTCGTATTTAAAATGTCCTCTCTTTAGCCTAAGCTACTACTAGCTGGGAACAGGGTCAGCCGTAAGCAAAGCAATATCAAGTAAATAAAATACCCCGCCGCGTAGAAGGCACGTGGAAGGTACCGCAATAAGGCCAATTAATAGCCTAATTTATACCAACAGGCTCAGTCAAGGCTGGCGGTACCATGTTAATTTTAGTCGTGAAGTCAAATTGAAGGGGGAGCGCAGAGTGGGGCGGGGTGTCTAGAACAAGTGGGTCCCAGTAGAACTTTTGTGACGAGAAACAAGCACTAGGGGTAGGTACCGAGGTACCTGCCTAGGTAATTATTGGCTTTGTTGCACGACTTCAAAAAATCTTGTCCCGTGTTGCCCCGTCCAGGCGTTGACCAACTGTCACCCCGTGCAGTATGCTTGCGACATTTACCGAGCGAGATTACTTGCTTTATGAAAACATCAAGGACTGAAAAACCATAGCTGCCGAGCCAAGGCCGCGTTTGAAATTCCGTGCCACCACCTGGATCTACTGACCATGTCTTTGATAAGCGGAAGGGACGAACCTAGCTTGGTGGGGCTATGAAGGAAGCGCTGTGACATTGCGACGTTGCTGTTTAACTGGCACTCTCATTGGTGCATTCCTCCTCGGTCCTGAACCTGCAACTTATGACAGAAACTACTAGCCTCGTCCGACGTCCGACGTCCAACGTCCAACGTCCAACGTCCAACGTCCAACGTCCAACGTCCAACGTCCAAAGAGGTACACTCTTTTATTATCGTCGATGATCACTATAGTTCTCGCACGAGCCGCTGATCAGCTGCCGCGAGATGCAACGAACAGCGACCTGCTCGGGTGTCAATCGCACGCACGTCGTCTTCCCGTTCCTGGGCTCTCCCTTGGCTCCCGTGCGTCCCAAGTTTCAGAAATCCCCTGCACGGCCCCTGCACGGAGCCCAGGTGTGGTGTGGTTGCATCAATACCGTCGGACACAGGCGCAGCTTTTTTGAGGGTTCAATAAAACTCGTGGGCAGGGTGCGGAGCAATGTAATACTCTGCTCCCATCTCGGGCTACGGTCCCTTCATCTGCCATGATAACAGGCATCGTTTGTCGGCTTATGCCGCTTCGCAAGGGCATCGGCTTTTCTTTGCGCACAAATCGGTTAATCCCCTCAAGTGCCGTCAAGGAGGGTGCATCCATGTATGCCATTTATTTTGAATGACCCAACTTGGGGAGAAACCGGTCGGCGCGAATGCCCCGTGAAGCGAGGACGACGATGTATGCGGCAGGGGGGGAAGCTTAAATACTCGTCGTGAAGCGCTCACTTTTGTCCTTGGAGACAGAAGAGCCAGCCGTGAAGCACAAACGGGTAAAAGGACTGTCTCATTGGCAAAGGTATTTTTCAAAATCCCCCTTCCCACCCCCACCTGCTCTCGTTGTTGCTGAAAAGGAGAAACATTGGAAAAAACCTCCCAGCTGAACCCTTATCCGCGGTACAGATGTTGTCCAAGCTCAACCGTCCATTCTCCCTCGTTGCCGCAGCATGCCTCGCCACCAGGTCTCTGGCGGCGCCATGCGACATCTTCGCAAAGGGCGGAACACCATGCGTTGCCGCCCAGAGCACTGTCCGCTCCTTGTACGATAACCATAACGATCCTCTGTACCAGGTGATTCGCGGGTCAGATGGCGCCACCAAAGACATCCGGCCGGTCCGGCCCGGGGGCATTGCTGATGTCGCGGCGCAGGACGCCTTCTGTCAAAAGGCGACCTGCCTCATCTCCATCGTCTACGACCAGTCCGAGCATAAAAACCACCTCAAGCGCGCAACTGCTGGCGACTTCAAGGGCCCCGAGCGCGATGGGTCTGACCGCTTGGCCAGCGCCATCGGCGCGCCCGTCCAGATCCAGGGAAAGAAGGCGTATGGCCTCTTCATCTCGCCTGGCACGGGATACCGCAACGACGCCACAAGCGGCGTGCCGGCCAAAGACGAGGCCCAGGGCATCTATGCCGTGCTCGACGGCACTCACTATTCCAACCTGTGCTGCTTCGACTATGGCAATGCCGAGCTCAAACACCACGCCACGGGCAACGGCCACATGGAGGCCCTCCACTACGGCAACCCCCGGTACTGGGGCACCGGCGCCGGCCGCGGTCCCTGGATCATGGCCGACTTTGAGTCTGGCCTCTTCGCCGGCCAGACTCCGGGGAATAACCCCCAAAACCCTAGCATCACATGGCCCTTCGTCACGGGTATCGTCAAGGGTGAGCCGAACCACTGGGCTATCCGCGGCGGCGACGCATCTGGCTCCTTGTCTACCTTTTTCAACGGCAGTCGCCCGGCAGGTTGGGGCTTCAGGCCGATGAACAAGGAGACCGGCATCATCCTCGGCATCGGCGGAGACAATAGCGTCGGCGGAGCGGGCACACTCTATGAGGCAGCCATATTGAAAGGTTACCCGTCAGACGCCACTGAAAACGCCGTCCAGGCCAACATTGCCGCCGCCAAATACGCCACCGGCTCGCCGAGTGTTAGCATCAATTCCGATACCATCTCGATCCGAGCCGCCGGGTCCCAGGACCGCTACATCACCCATACATTCTCGGAGGTGGACTTGACGGTCGTCACGTCGTCCAGCTCCGCGTACCTCAAGAAGCAGGCCACCTGGAAAGTCCGCCCCGGCCTGGGCAGGAAGGAATGCTACTCCTTCGAGTCTGTCGTCGCCCCCGGCAACTTCCTCCTCCACAAGACCTTCGATATAGCCGTCCACCGCAATGATGGGTCCAAGACCTTTGCCGAAAACGCCTCCTTTTGCCCTCACTATGGTCTCACTGGCAAAGACACTTCCATCCATTCCTGGAACTATCCCACCCACTTCCTCCGCTCCTACAAGGGGAAAATCTATGCTGCTAATTTTGGCGGCTCGGCGGACTATGAGACCAGTGAGTTGTATAATGAAGATGCGACCTGGGTAATCGATTCCGCAATTTCCTAAATCTAACCCTGCTTGGGACATTTCCCTTTTGTTCTGCATGCACGCAGGTGTAACTATGGTACTCCGCGACAGCGACGCAAGTGAATAATCTTCCCTGTAGTAATTGAGCCCGAGGGCACAACTCTTAGCATTAGACAATTTCCATTATTCGAATCGATGTGTAAAGCACGCTCTGGTTAGCGTTAGAGAAATATGTATAAATGCTCTAAATTGTTTTATTGATCCTATTGAGTGGTGCATTTTGACCTCGTGGACTTGTTCCTGGTTGGCCCTGGGTAGGACTCTTGAATATGCCACCCCACACCCGAGCTACGAGTCCTTGCATACATGTCGCTATGGAACGTGAGGTGCATGCCTGGAAGCCTAGGTAGAAGCGCACACCATCCCACGAGCTGTCGCGGTCGTAAGAAACAACGACCTGGCAACTTTGTCCCTTTCCCAGTGAGGACGACAGAGTATGTGCCCCCGTGGGTTCTCGACGCCGCGAATCCCCCCCATTTGTTTTGCACATGGACAATTGCACGTATAATAGCTGAAACAGGCTACGAGATCCCTTCATCTATGTGCGGCTATGGGGCGGTTTGATGTGAACAAGGTAGGAATGCCGCTTGCATCTGGTCCTGCATGTCCCTATGCGGGGTGGCGGTGATTCCTGGAACGTGATTGGCTGTCTTCACGTTACTGACTCGGCCGAGTGGCAAGGGTGTCTATCTATCACCGGGAACTGCATATAGCATCCGGGTGCTCATCTATCTATCAGCGAACCTGGGATTGCTTGCTGCATGCGATATATTGCGCGGAAACCTTGCATTTTTCCGGGGGATGCAGACAAAGGTAAATGCCAGACGAGTGTATTGTCCCTCCTTTGGGAGCAGCCATGAACAAACAGCATGGCCTTGGTACTGGTATCTGGTATCTTAATGCCTCCCCCACTGGGTATGAGTTACGTTGGCACTTACGATGAGATGGCATGGCGTGATCCTCCATCAAGGTACCAAGCGACGGACAGTCAGGATGTTCATCAGTTGAGCTATTTCCGGTGCTCGGTATACATGACGGGATCTGTGTCGTGCTGTATATAGCGGTGTTCGTAGTCTACAGCAACCGGGCTACTTGTCTCTCTTTTTTTTTAAGGAGGAAGAATTATATCTCTGAAAGGTGGTTAGGAACTACAGAAAGAGGGGGGCGGTAAGAAACAAGGGATTTAGGAAACAAAAGGAAGCGTGCAAGTTGTATGATGTGATTGGCTAAAGCCGGGCGTCTAACTCCACTCTCCCGAGGCCAAGTTTGTAGCCAGCCGCGGAAAGAAGTCGCCAACGAACTCCACCACCGTGCGGGGCCCGGAGACTCCGCGGCCCCACCACCCGGGCCTCATCACCATACACGGAGCACCCTGACCGCTTCCGGCCCAAGCCAACGTGGCTATTGACAATTGTCCGACAGCCCGGACATAAGATCTAGCATCGAGCGCAATCTCCGCTCCGGCGCATCATCAGCCGCACATTTTTTTTTTTTTTGGTTTTCGGCGATCCAGCAGGGGGAAGGAAGCGGACGACGTCAGCCAGACGGTTGGCGCCTTTCGATCGAAACTGAATCATAACGTAACGCGGGGGTTCATGCCAAGCTCTTGGCCGGCGCGAGAGAAGCGTCTGCGCTCTGGAATGTCAGATGCTCTGATCACCAGAGAGCAGTCGCGGCCCTTGCTAGAACACGGAAACTATATGGCTATGCTTTGCCCCAGCTGTTCCATGTCTCAGTGGACCATGGTGTTAAGCGGTTTTGCCAGCCGGTAGGTCGGCACGGCTTTGCGAGGGTGATGCCGATCGTCGGCAAAATCATATATTTTTTGCAATATGCATGCTCCTTGCAGCTCGGGGGTTTTCGTCATGGCAAGGCCCCCCATGTGAGAATTCCGGCCCAATAACACTCTTGCGCTTGGTACCTTATGTCGAGGACCCCCGAGTCACTTCTGGACCTCAAAAACCGAGAGCCAGGTATTTCCGGAAAAACTGCCCATCTTTTGGTCTCCCGAGGCACGCACTGATTTCACCTCTTTTTCTCCACGAGCGATGGTGACGATGAAGTCCGGTCAACACCAGCTTGATGGCACGGCAGAGCCAGACTTGCCCAAGACGATACCGTACTGGCGACTCGTTGCCGACCAGGCGGGCGTGACGCAAGATGTGCTCCGTCACCCTTATCCAGGCTCCGGCACCCAGCAAGACCCTTACCAGATTCACTGGATACCCAACGACCCGCGCAATCCCATCGAGTTCACCAGCTTTAAGAAGTGGTTCATCACGGCCACAGTCTCCATCGCCACCTTGGCCGTATCGCTGGTCTCGTCAGCGTACACGGGCGGGATCAAGCAGATAATGATGCAATGGGGGACCAGCCGGGACGTCACGACCCTGGGCGTGTCCCTGCTCGTGCTGGGCTTCGCCGTCGGGCCGCTGGTATGGGCGCCCC
This sequence comes from Balansia obtecta B249, assembly GCA_000709145.1. Taxonomy (NCBI): domain Eukaryota; kingdom Fungi; phylum Ascomycota; class Sordariomycetes; order Hypocreales; family Clavicipitaceae; genus Balansia; species Balansia obtecta. The sequence goes on along the minus strand of JFZS01000374.1, from coordinate 9,838 downwards.
TGAGCGAGATGTTCGGCCGCCAGATCTTGTTCGTCGGCACGTACACGGCGCTCACGTCCTTCAACTCAGGCTGCGCCGGCGCCCAGAACATCTGGACGCTCGTCATCCTGCGCTTCTTCGCCGGCGCCTTCGGCTCGTCCCCGCTCACCAACGCCGGCGGCACAATCGCAGACATGTTCGAGGCCGACCAGCGCGGCCTTGCCATGGCCCTCTTCGCCGGCGCGCCCTTTCTCGGACCCGTGCTCGGCCCCATCACCGGCGGCTTCCTGGGCATGGAGGCCGGCTGGCGCTGGGTCATGGGCTTCCTGGCCATCTTCTCCGGTATGCTGTGCGTCGCGGGCACGCTCCTCGTCCCCGAGACGTACGCCCCTGTCCTGCTGCGCCGGCGGGCCGCCAAGTTGTCCAGGATGACGGGCAAACACTACGTCAGCAAGATCGACCACGAGCGGGGACGCGTCACGCTCGCCGAGTCGTTGAAGACTGCGCTTTCGAGACCCTGGATCCTGCTGTTCATGGAGCCCATCGTCCTGCTTCTCTCCATTTACATGGCCATCATTTACGGAACCTTGTACATGCTTTTCGCCGCGTTCCCCATCGTCTACCAGGAGTACCGGGGATGGAACCAGGGCGTGGGAGGCTTGGCCTTTCTGGGCATCATGTTCGGCATGATTGGCGCCATTGCGTACACCGTTCCCGTCAACAACAAATACATTGCGAGCCAAATGGAGCACGGAGGATCCGCGCCACCAGAGGCTCGGCTGCCCCCGACGCTCATCGGATCCGTCGCTCTTCCCATCGGCCTCTTCTGGTTCTCGTGGACGAATTCGCCATCGGTTCCCTGGATCGTCAGCATTCTCGCCGGTGTCCCATTCGGTTTCGGCATGGTCCTGGTCTTCCTCAGCATCCTGAACTACCTCATCGACTCATACACCATCTTTGCGGCGTCCGTCTTGGCAGCAAACTCTGTCCTCCGATCTCTCTTCGGCGCTGCCTTCCCGCTGTTCACGACATACATGTATCGCAACCTCGGCATCCACTGGGCCTCGAGCATTCCCGCCTTCTTCGCACTGGCCTGCGTGCCGTTCCCTTTCTTGTTCTACAAGTACGGCGCTGCCATCAGATCCAAGTGCAAGTTCGCCGCCGAGTCAACTGCATTTATGGAGAGGCTGCAACGGCAAGAGATTGTTCAGGAGGTGGACGACTGCGAGAAGGGCGAGGACGAGCATGGGGACGCGGATGCAGACACGAATGACAGGTCTTCCAGCGAGGAGACGAGGACTCCGGACGATGAGAGGACTTTTACGCCCATAAAATCGACTCGCTCTTGTGCTCCTAGCCATGCTGGTTCGACGGGTGGGACGCCGCGGTATGAGGGGAATCCCTATGATATCGACAGGGTTAATACCCAAAACTCGTTTGCTGAGTATACACATGGCAAGCGTGATGTTGCAGAGTCGTGAATTGCCCTTTTGTAGATACTCCCCCCTTTGGATATATATCCGATCTTCCCACCCATCCTCTTTTTTTTTATGCACTATATGCATAATATAAGACCTGGAGGTTTTTAGATGCTGAGTCAGAGTCACAAAGACGGCATCAGTATACAAAACACATTATGAACAGAACAGAATAATTACGCCAGCATAGAACTGTGATGAAATAGATCTCATGTGTACAATATAAAGACGAAGCTAGAAGCAATGGTGCCCGAAATATGTTCTGCAGTGCGATCATGTGCCCGTAAATTACCCGTCTTCAAGTTCTTGTAGAACCAATACTCGCCGGCAACGGAGGCATCCCTCCATATGCAACATGACTGCTTCAGTCTCTACCTAGTAGTACTCGGGATGCTCGGGGTCAGTCAAGTCGAAGATGACGGCGCTGTGAGGTCGCTGTACACTCAATAGTAACTCTTCCGCAGCATTCAATCCAAACTAAGAGGACACGCAGACTTACTGCTCCGCCTCGGGTTTCAGTGAAATTGTTGTTGAAGTCAATAGTTCGGTTAAAGCTCAGGGAGCCATCATGAAGAATATCTATCCAGTGGCCCTTGTAATCAGGGGTGTTCAGAACGGAAATCTGCGCAGTTTTAGTCGCACAGTTCATGCCAGGGGCTTTCAAGCGTATGCTTACATCTCCCGCTTCGACAAAATAACCAATGACGAGCAGATTCTTCTTATCCGGAGAGTTCTTGACATAGTGGGGTCCGATGATGGGCTGAGTCTCATGGGGTTCATCAAGCCGCTTGACGTTCTTGAGGTCAGACATGTCGAGAGCAGCGACGTGGTTGCCCAGGGTCAAGGTGAAGTAGGCGAGCTTGCCGTCGTTTGCGATATCAGATTAGATGGCCACCGAGTTCTTGGCCTTATCACCGAGATCGTAGAAGAGCTCGGCGACACCCTGCTTGCCGTTGGCATCCTTGCGGAAGGGGTAAATGATCCAGACCTGGCCGGGGTTGACGGCTCTACGCCATGAGTGATAATGCTCCGGGGTTGGGGGAAAGTAGAAGCCATGAGCACTCACGTGGCAAGCGCTGCGCTTTCCTTGTTGCCGGGAATGAACTTGACGTCTTGAATACCGCCTCCCTTGATTGTGTTAGTCCGCTGAAGGAAGGAGCTAAGAGGCCTGAAACACAACATAAATCTTACTTGAGGGATCTGGATAGTAGAGATGATCGTGCGGCTGGACAGCTCCCACAGGCGGAGCTTGTTCCCCTTCTGGATACCAAGAGCGGAAACAGGCCTGAGAATAGAAAGAGGGACGACAAAGTCAGAAGTCAAGATGATGTTCCTCTCGAAGTCGACGCTCAAGCCGTGTGGGCTGAATTGATCGCCAAGGATGTTAAGCTTCCTCGTCGTTAGCTTTCTTTGCAGGGATGCATCGGCGTGGAGCGTGACTTACAGTTCCTCCAATATCCTCAGGCCACTCGTGAAGGATGTTGCCCCTGGCATCAGTCTCAACTAAGCGGCCAGGAGAGGTGCCAACAGCACTTCCCATGTAGGTGATAAAGAAGCCACTGGAAGCAAGGTCAGTTTCTGTTCCGACAGCATAGGTTTTCGGGAGTGACAGTTACCCCTCAGGCTTGGCTCGGATGTCGTCAGTGATGGAACTCAGAACAGCTCGGTTGCTGTGAGAGAATTTGGGGTGGTAAGGATCGCTGGAGTCCCAATAGAAGGCTGTGTCCTGGGTCTTGAGTAGCGAGAGCAGGCCGCCACCGTCGAGGGTCTTCCCGTCGAGGGAAGTTCCCAGATGGTGAGGGGAGTTCCCACTGGTTGGTACATCGGAGATATGGATGATTTGGCCGAAGGTATCCTGGAGATTGTGTCAGCGGAAACGCGAATTGGTAGCGGGAGGCCAGGAAATGCACTACGCACATCGTCAAGGCTGGTAACGACGAGGAAATCCTTATGGTTCTTGTCACCGGCGCCGGTCCAGAAGTAGCCAATCTTCTTGGGCTTGATGTTCACAACTTCGAAAGGGGGACTGTCGATGGGTGGAGTCGGAAGCTGCAGAATAGGCAAAGGGGGTGCGTCAGAAGCCAGCGGCTCTGTAATACCGGGGATAGCAGGAATGAGAGGAGGCAGGCTGAGACCAAGAGGATCTCTCTTGTCCTGAGTCCGAGTGCCGCCGACGGGGCTACCCAGGCCTAGGTTGGCCACTCCGGTGAGGAGGAAGATGGAATAGACCGGGCTTCTCATTTGGGTTCTCGGGAGAAGATTTGAGCAAGTATGAGATGAAGAGCGGGATTGAGTCTGGCTCTAAATCAGCTCAAGGTGAGCAGGTTTATCAAGATATATGTATCAGCCGACAGCTACACTGTGAATCTTTCCTGGTATTCTCTTCTCCAGCATTCTCAGAATGTCGACCATCCACAATTCAGTCATTGGTGCTGCTATGGTGCAATTTCGATATGTCATTCATCGATCTTCTTTTGCTCCTCAATCAGACGGTACCCCCAATGGGCATGATGATGATCCCAGACTTGATGCGACAGTGCTTACAATCATCATGGAACAGACACAGAGATGTTGATCCAATCGAGGCACTTCAACATCCTGGCAGAGTTCTCCATGTATAAGATAACGGAAGACGCACGTCTCGCCGATCCATATCAACTACACCAGATCGAGCTTGGGGAGTTGGACGCAAGCTTGAGGATGCGAACGCATTTGGGCCGAAGCTCAAGCATCCCAGGCCATAGGACCATAATTTCGATGCCGCAGATGACTAGGAAGATTGAATTTGAGATCGATTCCGATCCATGATGAGAGAACTCAATACCAAATTGAGGTACTCATAACCAACGTGACTTCAGTGACGAGCTGGTTTCCAAGATGAGCAGGGCAGCAAGTCTGTTCCTCGGACCGTCTTAGTAAGAAGCGGCGCTTGAAGGAGTCGATAATAACACTGCACATTCTGCATGAGATGAGATCTGGGACCAACGATTGAGACAAGGCTTACCAGATCAGACCTCAGCCTGCGTTGTTGTTGTTGGTGCTAGCGCAGGCCACGGCGCTGCCCACATCTCCCACGTGAATGGCGTGATTCACGACTAAAGAATGTCAGAGAGTCCATGAAGCTTCACTTGTTTTATTTCATGTCACCAGCACAACTCTCATCTGTGTTGCATATCTTGGGTTGCAACACTGAGCGCACCTCTGCCCAACCTACTTCGCACTCGGAGATGTTGCTAGCGTCCGTGGATCGCTCGATGATACTTGCATTCGGCGGCATTGTCGTTGCCGAACCACTTGATGCGATCCATCCGCGAGGTGCAGATGCCCAATTCGAAGGTTTCGCTGGAGGCTTCCGTAGCTCCCAGGCGCGGTGCCGATGCGAGAGCCAGCCCTGTCGTTGCAATACCTCTTACCGATTCCGATTGAGCTTTATCGGTTCTTACTTATTCCGAAAAGTGCTCGTCTCTGCTCTGCTCCGGTCTCCACATATATAACTATATAATTAGCGTAGTAAGCGGCACTGTGATTGGTCGATCGGTTTTAGTCGGGCCGATCGGACCGATGTTCTGCCAGGCCTCCTGTTGGGCTGTAACAGAACTCCATTTGGTTCATTCCTACCCTACACAGCTCCTTTCTCCCGTGTTTCTACTTCTCGCCCGCGCGAGGCATTTCGTGGGCTCCAAGTATTGTCACTCCAGAATCACCCTCTACATACGCTGTACAGTCGGAAAAACATGTTTAATCACATCACAATCACATTCCCGATTCAACTTGGAAGGACAAACCCAGCTCACGCTAGACCAATGTCTATTTTTTTATACTCAGCCATTTGTCCCTGCCCACGAGATATATTCGTTGCTTCATAACTTTTCCCATACCAGTGTCCTAGCTTCTGCCGTGTCTTGTTCCTGGGCCACGACCAACTTTTACGCATCGTAGCAATGCGCTTACTGGAAGAAGGCGGCCGCACTGTCTTCCAAGCATATTATGGCTGCAATTAGTGGCATTACTGATGGATCTGCTGTAATCATTTGTCTTCACAAGAACTTGAACCCGAACACCTCGCTCAAAGCGTCCCTGTTAGTACCGCTACAGCCTTGCCTGCATTATACGATTTCATTTCAAATACAGAAAAGCTGGCATTGAACTAGATTGATGGGAAATCTCAAGGAGATTGTTGTTCTCGCACTCAAGGCACTCTATATAACTTGACAAGACATTTGAGAAGGGGTGTGGCATCTTAGGTACTGTGGCTGGGATGACAGCCGCGATCTACGGCCGCCAATAAGCCTACCAAGGGAATCGCTGTTGACGCCGCAACTGGTCTTGCTGATCCGATCCATCCACTGGCGGGACGAAGGCAATGGTGTTCTCCTTAATGATTTCCTCGGTAGCAAGGACTCCATGTCAGGGGGAGGCAAAGCAGACCCTTTGGAAAAGTTTTCGGGATGCGGTGACAATCCTGGCTCTGCATTGAACTCAACTTCGGGCTGGACTTTGTGCTCCTCCAGTGGCATATTGCGGAAGCAAGCCTGGACCTGACTAAAAGCTCGGAATCAGCCTCAGTTTATACTTCCAGGCCAAATAGCGACGACAGGCATGGCAAGCCTTTTGGAGGCGACCAGTCCGAACCGGGACAGGCACAAATAGGAGCTCGACCTCCGTTTCATCGTCGGCTTCCGGCAGCGGCAATGGTACATTCTCCAATAAGGAGCCGCCTGAGCCGGACTCTGGCTCGGTTAGCATCTGAGCTCTGGCGATGGTGATCATGACAGCTCGCCAGGGTTCTGGTTCATGAGCGATAAGCAGCAGCAACCTGGCTCCGATAACGTCTTAGCATTGCCTCTCACCCTGCGCAGACCAGCGCTGGAGATTAAGTCAAGCAGCTGCGGCAACTCGGAGGCGAGAACATGTACAAAAGTACAAAATACAAGAATTCTTAGGGGCAAGAGGCAAGAGTACTTCACAAGTCCTATGGAAACAAACAAGTTGCGTCTTTTTGACTTTTAAGCCGTGAGAGCATCGGCCAGTGTTGCTGCTTAGGCCTCCTTGGCCGTAGCTGCCACTGAGGCGGTCGCATGCCGTCCCTGGCAGCCGTCGGTTCTGAGCTTAGAATGTAAGAAAACACCAAGGTGTCCCAACCAGCCCGGTTAGCATAATGTCAAAAGCCTTCCTCCTTGGCTTAAATCTGGATAGTCTGCCCCAAAAAGGTCTCATTACCGCTTACAATTGATAGTGAAACTGGCCCCCTGTCACCTGAATCTGGATCGGGCGCGATGATACGCAAAGGTCTTGGAACTCCCGCTAGCTTTGCGAGGTTAAAACACGTGATATGAGTTTGTCAACTTTGCCGCAGAGATACTGTACATCATCTCCTCCCCTCTTTTCTGCCCAGGCCAGTGGAAAGCAGTGGAAAAGGCTGGGTGAGACACGAGCCTTTTGATGAAATGTGTTCACCGCTTTAATTTGCGGTAGTGATATTGTATGGGAAAGGCCCGCGCATGGCATGAATTGGATTGGTTTACGAGTTGATCGATTACAAAGACGGGGCGAGACGATGAGGCAAGCCTTCTCGTGTTACGCAGCCCCAGCAGGCGGCAAACAGTGGGGAGGCGCATGATTGGTCTACGCCATCGGCAAGGCGGCAAGGCGGCAAGGCAGCAAGCCGACCAACGGGACGTCAACTGACAGTTCGAATGACAGGTCAAACGAGGTGCACGCACGCATAGCGCAGGAAAGGAAGGGCTCATGTCCGACAACCCGAGTGCAACCCTTTGGACGAGCTGGTGCGCTTGTTCGGTGGCGCGTCGATCAGGCTACGGAGGATTAAGTAGCTGCTCAAGGCAATTCGAGGCAGGGCGGCAGGACGGATGCCAAATATGCACCATGATCCGCGTTTGCTAAGGATGATTAAATTGGGTGGCGAGTGGCTTCTATGAACAGAGAGATTAAATGTACTTGGACCGCCACCAGAGAAGGCAAAAAAAGAAGCAAAAAGAAAGAAGAAAAACAAAATAATCACAGGGGATAGTGATAACCAGGAGTGAGGCTCTTTGGTTTTCAGCTCCACAGAGGAATCTCTTTGCGTTCGATAGGATGGCACGAATGATGTCAGATCACGCCGTACACGAGACCGTCATGTGCCAAGTGGGTACAACGTCAAGAGCGTAGTACCCCGGAAGGACACTTTTATTAGAACACGAGATAATCGTGGAGCGCGCCACGGAGGAAGTAACTACCAGATCCAGGAGGCACCGCCCGCCCTATGGAGCCATTTCCAAGGCCCCCCCCCCCCACCCAAAAAAAAAAACAAAAAAAAGAAAAAAGAAAAAGGAGAGAAAAAGACGGCGTTGCTTTTTTAAGCTCAGGTTGGCCGACGGAGCAGCGTTCCACACGCATGGGGATTGATGCTAAGCTCTTTGCGCCGAAATGGATCGCGACAGCATCTCGTCTCCTTTTGGCGCAGCACAAAAAAGCGGGGCGACTTTTGTGTCATATGCACTCCCGTCCATGCATTCATGCATGAATACCTACCAACCGAAGTGATCCGCAGCAAAAGGCGTGCTTGACCTGGTACACTTGATGCCGTCGTCTAGCCTTTGACGTCATTTGCGCAACAAGTGCCGACCCTGGCATCCCATGTCGTGCTGTTAGATCCTGCAGGCTATGCATAGGACTGTCGTCGCGGCTACCAGTGCGTGGGACCGAGAACAGCAAGAGTTGTACCATCAATCGGTTCATCATTCACCGGTTGCCTTTCGCTTCAATTTATTTCGTGCCGACACGGGGCAAGACAGGCAACTCATTCGACAGCTTATCCTACAGATCTACCTAACCTCTCTCTATCCCGTCCCATTTCCTCCCCCAAATTACTCCCGCACAGGCGCCAGGCACGCCTGTTTAAAAGAAAGTTCTGCAATTGCTGGCAAAAAGCCACTCCCTGTCCTTGTTTTCTTCAAAGCCCGTGCCATCTGCACTCTACCCCGCCACACCCCACAGGAAGAATTATATATATAAAAAAAAAAAAAACATAGGACCATGGGTCGGCACTCCGCTGCGGGACAACCTGTGTGTGGCAATCGACATGATGGTGAGACGGGAAGCGACGTGCCTCTGTGTAACACGGGTCATCGCTGACTTTGCTTGGGACCTGCATAAGTGGTGGGAAAGAAGAAAAGATGCTATGTTTCTTCCTTCCTCTATTTGCTCTACGTTAAAAAAAAAAGGAAAAAAAAAAAGCGCTGAAAGATGCTTCTTTTTTTCTTCCTTCTTAAATGGGCCGTGAATCCGAACCCCCGTCAGCGCAGTAGGGAGAGAGACATTTGCCCAAGCCCAATTGTGACCAGGCAGTCGTACCTTCAGTAGTACAACCCCTGGATGATTTTACAAATCTACCAGCCCTACTCTTCTCCACTAGTTAGGTTTTTCTTAAATAGCCAGAATTGGTGTATCTATACTAGGTAAGCTACTGCTGTTAGAGGCATACTCCGTACTCTATAGCGACTTATCTTTCTATATAACCTACTTATAAAATAAAAAGTACCTTCTATTTTTACTCCATGCTTTACCTATTCTTAATCTGTTGCACACCTGCAAGTAGATTTATAAATTCTACAGGGGTCGCATTAAAGATAGTTTAGCGGTAGGCCCAGAAGGGGATAGTGCTTCGTCGATGAAATTTGCCTGCTAGCCTGCGCTACCTTCCTAATCTCAAATCAGACCACAACGGCCGCCACCGAAGCCACCGAAGGCGTCGACACTTGAGAAATGACATCACGATTTGTGCTGCAACTCGACTCCAACGTAGAATGAGCAGCCGCATCTTGCCCAGAAGGTGTATTGCACCCGGCCCTGGTCAGCATTCATCAAGATTCCCCTACGACCCTCGTTCGAACTGCGACATCTCAATTTAACCGTTCACCGAAAAAAACGGGCCAGCATCTTGCTCATCCCAGAAGGGGGAGGGAGAAAAAAGATAATCAGTGCGATGGCCCATTCAGCTGAGCCCGAGTCCCTGTGATTTGAGGAAAAACAAATCTCGTATCTGGGAGATTGGCATTTTCACCTTCGTCATACTTGGCCCCAGGGTCCGACAATTATTGCTTTCCTTACCAGGTAAGACAGCTAGCCTGTTCTCCTTTTTTTTCTTGTCCCGCCCCCGACTCCCCCGTCACCTTTCCTTGATGGTGAATTAGTGCCTGATGATTTTTAGCTAAGCCGGACCAGTTTAGGTACGTTCGTATCACAAAGCCGCTGCGTTGCCCGATACATTAAGCAGGACATTGGCGTCCCATGTACGGCACATCTGTGAGGCGCGACGTTCCGACTAATTCTGTCGGCCTCTCGACCAACGCCTGGGGAGAGGGGCGATATCGGGTGGA
>JFZS01000373.1:0-22845 GCA_000709145.1 Balansia obtecta B249 | reverse complement strand
AAAAAAAAAAAAAAAAAAAAAAAAAAAAAAAAAAAAAGAAGCTAATTAACATGAAAGGGTGCCAGTTCTATCCGAGCACATAACCAGTCCGTGGAGGCTCTGCGAGCCCGCGCCGCTGCTGGCAGACATCATGGAGATGGCTCTTCCACATCAGCCGTCAGCATAGTTGTTATTCGGTCAGCTCGGGATATTGTAGTTTACCGACAGCAACCACTTCTGCCGAATGCCAAACCCTATCCAATTCTCATCAATCGGGCAAATAGTGCCGGCCCCCAAGCGCCACAAATTACTAGAGTGTTAACCCGGTCCGTCGCTTGGCAGCTCTACAAGCAAGCATGACGAATGCGCAAGGTGTGGCGTGGATTAGCAGCGATTCGTCTGTCGTCTTGAGCCAACATGGCAACGACTGCGGGGCATACGATGCATACAACTATAACTCTGTATTGCAGCAGGACTGGAAAATCGAGGTTGTGTTTGCTTCGGTGGATGCAGCAGCAGGCGAATCAACTCTGCAAGACGACTGGTCATGGTTATTACATCCAGCTGGGATGTGAGGGAGAATACCCTTTCATTGGTGCAATTGATGCCTTTACGCTTCTACCAGATGCATGTAGCAAACAGCCACAAAGCGGTGCCGTTTGAGGGGCAAAACCAGGATGAACTACGCGATACTCGGGTCATTACGTAGACCTCATGATCGTTCGGAAAGCAGCTCGTGGTGACATTATGTGACGTGTAACTGGGCTGAATGTAGGAGCTGCATGGCTGCCTCAAGGAGAGGTCTGGAATATCAGATTAGAACCAACATTACTTCCACAGGCTTCTCTTGTTCACCGAGAGTGAACGGTGCTAGTTAATCGAGGCCAGTGATTGCGCCAAAGCGGTTGCGTTTATTCATTATTTCTACATCACCGCTGCTCACCATCGAATTCGCTCGGAGAGTGTTGCAAGCAAACACATCAGACAAGCCGACCTAAGCATGGACCTAAATAGGCTCGGTGCAGCATCTCTTTCAAAACTTGATCTCGGAAATGAGCACACCGATATTCTCATACACTGCATGTAGCATAGCGCCACTGATGGTAACGAAAATCAGCCAGGAGTAATAAGTAATGTTCATTTGTAGTACGTTTCTCGACCATGTACACATGTTCTCATGCGCCTCCAGTCTCACTTCTCGCTAAAAGCAAGAAAACAGTAAGACGTACGGAGGCGGGATTGCGTCGCCCATCGTATTCCTCGTATAGCCAATGTGTCAGCCGCAAGGAGAGTTCCCGCGCCATTGCTGGGGTTTTATGGTGAAGCCGATAAAAAGAGAGTAATGGCCAGGAAACAACACCAATAAGATGCTTGACGCGGAATGTCTTTGAGCCGACCAAGCATCAGGGAAAGAGCTGAACGCCATATTGGAAGACTAGGAGGAGAGAACATGTGCCGAGAACGGGGAAACAAGAGGTGCGGTATGAGCGGAACGAAGAGAATGGGTGCTCTTCCGAAAACTATATAAAGGGGGTTCATCTCTGGGCAAATTACCAGAACAACCTCATCAATCATCACACATCTACCACAGCAAGTAAGACCAATCTCAGATCCGCAATCCTCTCATCCTCATCTAACATCCCCAGAATACAACAGTTACTACCAGCAACTCAAAAATCCCCCAACATGAAGTTCCAAGCCACCTTCTTCCTCCTCGGCATGGCCCTCGCCGAACTGCCCTCCCTCAAGCTTGCTGACGACAACGGCATCAAGCTCTCTGCGCGCGACACTAACGCAGCGGCCGTTAGCTGCCCCTCTGCTTTCCCCCGATACTGCCCTATCGGGGGGTTCTGCTGCAGCACCAGCAAGTGCTGCGCCAAGTCTTGCTGCCAGGAGAATGCCCGATTCTGCTACGACGGACACTGCTACGCCTAAATGGAGGGACCCCTGATTCTCGGAGCTATCTCGCCTGACCTGTAAGTGTGTCTCCTCCCTTGTGTAGAGAAGGTTGGCATGTGGCTGATGGTCAGAAGTTGTGCCTTGCGGTGCTGATGGGGGGGGGCTTTTGGAGCGGCAGATGTAGTTGCGGCTTCTGACAATACTTTGTGGTTTGAACTGCGAAATGTAACTACTCTCATGATGTTCTCCGATTTGAGATGAATACAATGTGGCAGCTGTCTGTCTACTTTCATGGCTTGCTAGTGCAATGTTGTAGTGTGTGTTGTCGTTTGTCTGTCGTAGTTCCGTGACCATGGAGCCTGCTACCAAAGTGTGCCGTGAGACTGTATGTGAGCCGAATGAAAAGAGATTGACTAGCACACCTACGTTATTAGAACGAGAAGTCGTTACGGCAATCCACTTCTCTTGGTTCGTGTCAGGAGTTGCTGGGGTAGCATTCCCCAGGTGATGAATGGTAATCAGCAGCCAAAGCAAACTCCAAGGCAACTCACCCACTTTAGTTTTGAACTACTGATGTCTACGGAATACTTTGAGCTCCAGCATCAAAGCTGACAACACTCTTTCCGTGCCCATCCATCAGTAAATATTGATGGTCCCCATACATAAGAGGTGGCCATCATTAAAGCCAGCTCGAGTGGGAAGCCTGGACGATTGCATAACCTACGCTGATGGCACTCTTTGCATGGCTGCTCGACGAATGACTGTCCAAGATGACTACAAATAAGTCCTTGAGTGAGGGCGTGTCCCATTCTCGTCTGTGACTAGAACATATGTCTCGATTATTATTATTATTATTATTTGTTTTTTTTTTCCCTGGGACTTAGGAAGTATCCGAGATTCCAACCTTGGAATTGGTCGATGAGGTCTACGCATACCGCCGGCAGTAGCACAAGCCATATATGCGATGGCGTAACGCGACCGGCAGTGCTAGAGAACGCGGTTTATTGAAATTCTACCGCTTGGTTGGTCAAGAGGCTCTGAACGGCTAGTTTATTCCTGGTGCAATTACGACTGTTGCGAGCAAGCAGGGATAGATTCGAAGTGGCTCAGTCAGTGGTGTATATGCGTCATACAAGCCAACGTTACGTGGCTCGGGAAAATCTTGGGCAACCTGTTGTATGGACAATCGATGGAAAGGCTTTGCGTGAGCGCCTTCGGGCATATACGGCAGTTCGCACCGGAACGGACGACAATACCAGGAGAGGCAAGCGAGTGTCTCTACGCTCATCTTTCGGTACTATGCTCAACCGCGCTTCTGTGAAGGCATTTGGTGGGAGATGATACGCATCTCTCCTGCAAAGGCTGTGCCGAAGTCGCTCCAGAGATGCTGCTGGCACACATTCAGAATCTTACGATGGCCCAGGATTTCTTTCTCTACGAGCGAGAAAGGAATTCCACGACGGCGCACTCAGTCGTGACGGAGCCGTCTCAGTTTGGCTACGGCCCGCGAAGCAAAAGGCGGGTTTGAGGGACCGTGAGGGTATGCCCTCAAAGATTCCAGGCAAAGAAGGTGGCCTCGGCAGCTGTCTGCGCATCGACGTTACGAACTGATTCTGTGCCCTGGGGCATGGCCAACATAGCTGCGTTTGTGGAAATCTGTCGAGCCGAGACGCAGCAGGATACTCACAAGCATTGCTTCTAGTACCGTTACCATAAATCGCGCACAATGTCGGAAGAACTTCCGATTGTGTCCCTTTAGTTTGTTAAACCTGCGTCTTGACTCGTCAGCACCCGGCAGACGCAAATTCCGAATAACATCTTACTCCAGGACAATACATTTACTCCGTTCCACTGCTTCACGCCGAACAGACATCACGGCAAGAGGAAGCCATTGATTGACCACTTCTCTGGCATCTATTGGCATGACAAGGTCTCCTGCTTCGGTCGTATCGGCCCGGGTAATGCCGATGTATAAAGTTGAAATAGATGTGAGTTGAGGGCTTGAGGCTTCAATGGGCTGCAAATCATCCTGTCGCTAGGCTACATAGGGAAGCGATGCTACTGTCTCGCCTTGGCTGCAGTTAGAAATACATGATGAAACGGATTAGCTCAACCTGAAGATGCCAATAGGCATTCTCCATACCCGGGAAATGTCTTTATTGCATGCGACTATGCCATGTCCACCGCTAAGGCACAATTGTGTGACCATGTGCATTCGGGGAGACCGCAGCGCTATTCAAAGATGATGCGAATTATATTGTTGTCTTTCTCTTTCCGGCCGGTGGCCACAGCACAATGACCGGGAAGAAAATATGTCGGCGGAGTAGTATTAATTTCCCTTACGGTCTGCTGGGACACTGTAACATATAACCTTTACCAGGACGCCTTCATAAACGGATACTTTGAAGGCGGTTCGGGAGTTAATGGAAATTGGCCGGGTATTTATTGTTGAGCTGTGGGCGATTGGTCCGGGGGCTAAAACCGGCCAAGTATTCATCCACGATGCAGTGGATAGTGTGCCACCACCATGTCTTTGCGTTGCGAGTGCTATTTTTGGCACCCGTGGTCCAGCCGTAACCAGTCAGCCCTCATTCATGCCCAAGTGCGACTGCGACGTGTCAGTGCATATTGAGGCTTGTGGTGAACTGGCAGAGGAAGATGGCAGCATATCGTCTGAAGCAGTTCTCACAAACAGGCCGACATTGACGTCATAAAGAGCTTGACAATGGCGCTTGCGAGTCATTCCGACGACGGTGGACAACTGGATGGATTCGTCTTCTGAGGCCGCCAACACTTCGGTTGTTTCCTTAAAACACTTCCGTCATTGAGGTCCTGGGCGTGGCGCCTCGACTAGTGCCGCGCCAAGGCGGATTGAATACACAACTAACTGTAACGCCGGGTCAGAGACAGCGATAGGCTGGGGGCGGGAATGCCTTGCCTGCGAATGGGTGCGTATACATCGTCATGTTCCCGCTTGTTCGAGACGTCGACATGCCAGCCCATGTGGCGCAGCTTCATGGGAGGGCTGGAGACTGCCAAGTCCGCCACAAGAATTCTCCTCGTCAGCGGCAAATAACAGACCCGGAAGTTACTGTACGTTGCCAGCCCCGCCCACAAGTTGAGATGGGCAACCCTGTCGGGCGCGTGACTTTTGATGTGAGACATCATGGGTCCCTGGGGCCCGGTGATAATATCGTTACAGATCCAGAGTACGGATGCTCCGTAATCAAAGCAGAATTCTAAAAGCAAATTCGGGGTTATCAAATAGCTTTAAATAGTCAAGTCGAACAACTTGGTCATTTCAAACCTTTTGACGCCCGGAAGAAAAATCCGCATAAAAAAGAGGAGAGGTCGTCTGACGGTCATCTGGCGTTTATCTGATTTAATACGCCAGACAAGCGCTTGCTTTGTTGCTTAGAATAGCACAAGGCAGGAGCGAACCCCTCGCGCCCCTGCCCCTGCCCCTTTCATCCACTTGAAACTCGTGCGATTGCTTCGTCCGTTCTTTTCTCTCCGCGTTCCGCACGCCTTCAGACGACTCCCTTCGTTCGTTCCCTTTAGTCTCTTCGCCTTTCCAGCCTCCTTTGGCCTTTTTTTTTTTCCCTGTGGCCGTCTGGAGTACGGATTTGTCCGCCATCTTTGGTCTGTCATTGTTTCGACGCTCGGTTATATTTCTGTGCAGGCGATTATATTATATGCTTAATCACGGTGGAGTACCTCTACACAAGCCCTTGTTATGTTTTGATGACGACAGAGGAAGCTGGGTTCGACACTAAGAAATCGCAATCTCCCGTCCACACACCGATCTCACATTACACTCCCATCGAAGCGACGCATCAAATATCCGGTAGTTGTCCTGCTGTTATCGCGTCGCTAGAGACGTACTACTGCTCCCGTTGGAGACAAGATATCATCTGCAACCTCATATTC
Organism: Balansia obtecta B249; assembly: GCA_000709145.1. Classification (NCBI taxonomy): domain Eukaryota; kingdom Fungi; phylum Ascomycota; class Sordariomycetes; order Hypocreales; family Clavicipitaceae; genus Balansia; species Balansia obtecta. The sequence goes on along the minus strand of JFZS01000373.1, from coordinate 17,037 downwards.
CACTATATCCAGTCCAGCATCGCCTGGACTTGTTAGCGCAAAAATGTCTTATGGAAGAATTCCAGGAAGTGAGTGGATAGCCTCGTTGTCGATCTCGAGTTTCACATTTCTTGCTAGGAAACTTTCCTAGTCATGGTCGATTCGCACGACTGTCTCCCAACCCCTTACAGGTCCCCTGCGCCTCTAATTTCCAAGCCCTCGCTGTCGGCAAAAACCCCCCTTCTTCACTCTTGGCGCACTACTCCTCCCTTGGATCAAACCATATTAATTGCGACTTGTGTTGCTTCCGCCACTCACTACTCCCCATTGGTAGCCGCGGCAGTCAAGTGATGAAGCCGCGACTACGCAGCACAACCCTTTCTGAACAACTACGCGTACTTTTCAGGCATTCCATTCTCCCAACTTGCCTCTTCCTGACATCGAGCCGCAATCACAGGTGAACCAAACATGCCGCCTGGCTACGGGAATCCTCGACATCCAGGCAGGAGCCCTTCACCATTGGAGCATCCAATGCAACAGTACCATCAGAACCCTTATGCTCCCAGCCAGGAACGACTTCACACAGGACCTCAGCGATTTAACTCTTCAAGCGATCAACTCCGTATTCAGCCTCTAGTAAGCATATGCCAAAATGACTCGGAAAGACGTGCTGCAAAGCAAAAACTGACACTTACCAGCAATCGACCTCAGATGTGTCTTTGTCAGGAGGCTACGGAGGCTATCAGCAGCACCCATATGGCGGTGATGCACATGTCTACCCCAACAGACTTCAAGAAGAATACAATCAACACTACGAGCAAGATTATTACGAACAGAATCCTCAAGACCCTCATGCATACGACGTTGACGACCGACGACCCATGCTAGAGAACCAGTCTCTGCCAGGCTCGGACGAACCGTATCGGGACCCGCCACAGCAAGTACCTGGAGGAGGAATTAAAAGATGGAAAACGGTCAAAAAGGTGGAGCTTTACCACGGAAATTTGGTGCTGGATTGCCCTGTGCCGCCCATCTTACTACAGCAAGTCCCACATGGCGAGCGTGACGAGTTCACTCACATGCGATATACCGCCGCGACGTGTGACCCGTCAGATTTCCAGCGAGAAAACTACGAACTGCGGCAGGTTCTCTTTGGTAATCCCCGTAAGACGGAACTTTTCATTGTGGTTACCATGTACAATGAAGATGATATTCTTTTCGCAAGAACCATGATTGGTGTGTTCAAAAACATCGAGCACATGTGCAATCGACCCAACAGCAAAACCTGGGGTAAAGATGCATGGAAGAAGATTGTGGTGTGTGTGGTCAGCGATGGGCGTGCTAAAATAAATCCGCGAACGAAGGCCTTGTTATCAGGTATGGGCGTTTACCAGGAAGGTATCGCAAAGCAGCAGGTCAACGGCAAGGACGTGACGGCTCACATTTACGAATATACCACGCAAACGCATCTCCAGCTAAAGAACGACGTTGTCTCCCTCGTTCACCGCCGACAGCCCGTACAAGTACTCTTTTGCCTCAAGGAAAAGAACCAGAAGAAGATCAACTCCCATAGATGGTTTTTCCAGGCCTTTGGGCGGGTTCTGAGGCCAAACATTTGTGTGCTTTTGGATGCCGGTACCCGTCCTGGCAACAACTCCATCTACCACCTGTGGAAGGCATTCGATCTAGAGCCTATGTGTGGGGGTGCTTGCGGCGAAATCAAGGCCATGTTGGGCACGGGCGGCAAGAATCTGATCAACCCGCTTGTCGCGGCTCAGAACTTCGAGTACAAGATGAGCAATATTCTCGACAAACCACTCGAGTCCGCCTTTGGCTTCATCTCGGTCCTACCTGGTGCCTTTTCTGCCTACAGATACGTTGCGTTGCAGAACGATGAAAATGGAAAGGGGCCTCTGGAAAAATACTTTTTGGGTGAGACGTTGCACGGCGGAAGCGACGCTGGACTTTTCGAATCCAACATGTATCTGGCCGAAGACCGAATTCTCTGCTTCGAGCTTGTCACGAAGCGAAACTGCCACTGGATCCTGCAGTACGTCAAGTCTGCGACTGGTGAGACGGACGTGCCTGACACGGTCAAGGAGTTGGTCCTGCAGCGGCGTCGTTGGCTCAACGGATCTTTCTTTGCTGCTGTTTATGCCATTGCCCACTTCCACGACTTCTTCCGCTCCGACCACTCCATATTTCGAAAATTGGGATTTTTTGTCGAATTCGTCTTCAACACCATCAACATGATCTTTGCATGGTTTGCTATTGGTAATTTCTTCTTGGTCTTCAAGATTCTCACCACCAGCCTCGGTTCTGACGAATTATTGGGCAAAACTGGAGAGATTCTTAGTGTGGTCTTCACCTGGCTTTATGGAGTCTTCTTGGTAACGTGCTTTGTTCTTTCGATGGGTAACCGTCCAGCTGGTTCTGGAAGGTTGTATACGGCCATGACGTGGTTCTGGGGCGGTATCATGATGTGAGTCTCTTTCTTTCTTTCTCTCTCTCTCTCTCTCACTCTCTCTCTCTCTCTCTCTTGTCTCGCCCCGCCCACCTCAGGGGCGCCCAAGGACTTGAGCATAACTAACGCACGACAAAGCTATCTGCTGTTCGCGGCCGTTTTCATCGCTGTCAAGGCCATCATGAAGGACCTCAACAGCGGCACGCATTTTACTGTCACCCAACTCTTTCAGAACCCTGTTTTCTATACGCTCATCATTTCCGTCATGTCAACCTATGGTGTTTGGCTTCTCGCGTCCATTATCATGTTTGATCCCTGGCACATGATTACGTCATTTATCCAGTATATGTTGCTCACGCCTACATTCACCAACGTCCTTAACGTTTACGCTTTCTGCAACACGCACGATGTTTCGTGGGGTACGAAGGGTGATGATAAGCCCGAGAAGCTGCCTTCTGTGAATACAGAGAAGGGCAAAGCCAACACGGACATGCCGGATGATGGTGACCTGAACGCACAATACCAGCGAGATGTCGCTCTCTTCAGCACCAAGTTCAAGGAGGTCAAGAAACCGCCGACAGCTTCGCAGCTGCAGGAGAAGCAGATGGACTACTACCGTGGCGTCCGAACGGGCGTGGTGCTGATTTGGATGATTACCAACTTTGCGCTGGCGGCCGTTGTTCTCAGCACTGGTGGCCTGGAAAGGATTACGCCAGGAAGCGGCGACCCGGCTAAGCAGGCGGCGGACCGAAGCAATATTTACATGGCGATTGTGCTGTGGAGTGTGGCAGGCTTGAGTTCATTCAAGTTCCTGGGAGCCTTGTGGTTCCTTGTGGTGAGAATGTTCCGAGGAGTCTAAGCGTGTGTGGTGGAGGGGCTGATGTTTTTGTTGTTGCTGTACATAACTTGTACTATTGAGTTCTGGATTATACCCATGCTTGAATAGGGAGCGGTGGTAAAGCGAGATGGCTATGGTTTTACTTTCTTTGTCGAGCCAGCCTATCGTCTGTCATTTCAGACAGGCCTGGAAGGGGAGTTGCAAGGCATGGTTTATGAGGCACGGCGTTTTTTTGTATCTGTCATTTAGTTATGAGAGAAGTGGATTTGTGTATACATCTGGTCGATGTGTGACGCAGATAAGGATTGTTTCCTGCAAACACGGAGCTGCGAATGGCTGATTCTTTAATTCGGATGGCAACATTGTCATGACGGGAATAAATGCGTACGTAAGCACCTATCTAGGTATGTACATGTACCTGCATCTACATGTATCTGCATATGCATCTGCATCTATATATATACCTACCTGGTAGGGATACATGCACCGCGACTTGCCTATTCGAGAAGAGGCATGGACTCTGTATATGCAGGCCACACCGCAACCCTTTTTATCATGATCAAGATGCGACGCACCCCAGCTCGTCCTCCTCTTCGCACCACCACAGCTTCGCCGGCGAGAAGTATTAAAATCCCATAATGGCAATACCATCCTCGATACCGATTGAGTCGGACAAAGGTGAGTGAGGAGGGTTCCTACAAAATAAATAAAAATAAAAATAAAAATAAAAAAAAGTTTGCCCCAGATAAAACCGCCACGTTTTTTAATTTTTTTTTTATTTTTCTAACGCCACGACGATAATACAAAATTACAACAACCAGTCTGGGCCACGCTCATCACCAACACAAGCTACCTGCCAGGCGTGCTCACGCTCGCGCACCGACTGCGCGCCGTACAGACAAAGTACCCCCTCGTGGCGCTGTACACGCCTCAGCTGCCGGCGACGGCGCTGGCAGCGATGGCGGCTCGCAACATCCCCAGCCTGCCCGTGCCGTTCCTCTCCCCGCGCTCGGGCAAGAGGTACGAGGAGGACGCGCGGTTCAACGACTGCTGGACCAAGCTGGCCGTGTTCGGGCTGACGCGGTTCTCGCGCGTCGTCCAGCTCGACGCCGACATGCTGGTGCGGCGCAACATGGACGAGCTGATGGACGTCGAGCTCGACGGCGACGGGCGCGTCATGGCCGCGGTGCACGCCTGCGTGTGCAATCCCATGCGCAGGCCGCACTACCCGCCGGCCTGGGTGCCGCGGAACTGCGCCTTCACGGCCCAGCATGCTGATCCCGAGGCCGCGCAGACGGCTGGCGCCGAGCCCGGGGCCGGCCTCGGCGCCCTCAACAGCGGCCTGCTCGTCGTCTGTCCGTCCGACGCGCTGTACGCCCAGATCCTGCGCCGCATGGACGCCCGCGCCGACGAGTACGCCTTTCCCGACCAGGATCTGCTTGCCGACCTGTTCCGGGGCCGCTGGGTGTCCCTGCCGTACGTGTACAACGCGCTCAAGACGCTGCGGTGGGAGGGCGTCCATGCCCCGATCTGGAGGGATGACCGCGTCAAGAATGTGCATTACATCCTCAGCCCCAAGCCCTGGGCCGAGCTGGACGAGACGGGCCGGTGGCATGGCGAGGACGAGACGCACAGGTGGTGGGCCGAGGCGAACAGGCAGAGGGTGGAGGAGGAGAGGGCGCTGGGCCTGCCTGATGCGTAGCAGTAGTAGTAGAAGTAGTCATTTTTTTTTTTTTTTTTTGTCTGTTTTTTCCCACGACGCTGGTCATGGATCGGTTTGCAACCCAGAGTCCCATGGCCGCCGCATCGTGTCCGTGCTGCATGGACCGCCACTTCGATTCTCGAGTCTCAAACTTCAGTCGAGGCTGTTTTGCACACAAAAGGACCACAGCTATGCTTTACAAGAACTTTATATAACGTAGAATCTGGCTAGTGTATGTATGTGGCAAGGAAGGGCAAAAAGAAACAGTCCATCTAGATATGGGGAGATGCAATTCTCTAACTAGGATTCCCCATGATACTCCAAACATCACAATATCTGGCCAGGGGTACGTGCCCATGTACAACTCTAAAAGAAATGAAAAATATGGTGCTACAGTCTTGTTCGCTACACAGCAGCTGGGCACGGGCATTCTCCATCGGTAGCATGTGTTGCTACGTATGCCGCCAGTGTACCATGCTGCGTAAAGTTGAACAAGAAAAGGAAAAAAAAAAAAAAAAAAACCGGCCAAGCCTGTCAGACTAGATACAACGCCAAAGTAATGCACAAAGAACCGGGTATGGTGGGGATTTGATCTGTCGTTTCTCTCATTTATATTTGTGTACGTCTTTGTCCGTTTTTGCCTCATGTGCGCTCAATGTTTGTATTTCTGCGTTGCAAATCAGCATATCATTTTGAGACAACAGAAAGTCTCCTACTCACCTCGCCCATGCGTCTCCTGTTGTCTTGATCTAGCGTATTCGTTGCCCCCATGAGCGTCTGCCCAATTGCCTTTGTAACGCCAACGGCCGGGCGGAATATTATCGTCGGTGCTCTGTTTAACACAGCCTTGGCTGCGCCTGCTGCTGACTGCGTGGCCATGACTTCACCAGGGACCGCTATGATGGCATCTCGCGCCAGGTTCACGTCCCGAGTGAGCGATCGGAAGCCCCCTCGGATTCCTTGCAACACCCCAGTAGGCTGGTCTGCATACAAAGAAATCTGCTTCTTATCTTCCGGGACGGCATCGTCTTCCTCCCAAGTCCCTTCCGGTTGTGTGCGCTCCGTGAGCATGTCCTCGGCTCCCTGGAGAGCATACTGCGTGCCTACGGCTAGCTTCGCACCCAGCTTGATCAGTTCTGTGCCTGTGGTGCGAGCGAATGCGACAGCCCCCTTCGAAATACTTCGGACCACCCTACCGTCCTTCTGATATTCTCTCAGCGGGATCTCGACCAAATCCCGGAAGCCGCTGCCAATGTTGACTAGCGACCGTACTGGCGCCAATCCAGCAACGACACCGGGAAGCTGATTTGTTCGAACATCCGGCATCCAGATGTCGTTCAGAGTCTTGCCGAGACGATCAAACCCAGCCACGCCATAAATAATAACATGCCGCAGGACCATACGAGACTCCTCAAGGACGATAAAGTTCATAAACTCCGTCGTGTGGCCCGATCGAAGCCCACCGTAGTCAACTCTCTTGGGTTTGAAGTCTAGCTTGACGGGAATATCCATAACCTCTGCTCGTTGGACGAATGGAACATCGCTAGGCGAGGCATGGACCGGCACCTTGTCGTCTTTGAATTCGAAAAACCGAGTGATAAAGTCCAGGGCATCCTGGTCCACATGCAGTCGGAGTGGCAGGACAGTCGCCCGGACCACCATCTCCGATGCCGCAAGCTGAGGTATTGGCTTGACATTCAGCAGCTCGATGTGGATCATGCTGGTGCCCATCTCACGCTCTCCGTGGTCTTGATCATACGTCAAAAACTTCTTCCAAGTCGACGTGGGTACATGATCATATATGTCAAAATTCTCCACTCGAGCATCAATACTACTCACAGTCTCGCCCGTTCCCGGCGGAAACAGAACCATGTCGACGTTGACCCCCTTGAGCTCAAAAGTAATCTTGTGATGCTTGCTGCGGTTTAAACGAAGATGCTTTTTGGATTTTCCTCGGGAGCGCCACGCGGTCCGGTTGGTGTTCATCGTCATCGTCGTCGTACCAACCGACTCCGTTTCTGTACCATTGTCATTAAGGCCTTCATTAATGGCACGTGTGAGGTCCCGCGGGTCGCGATTGGACGGGATGCCTATGTAGATCGAGTTGAACAGAAAGTCGCCGATGGTTTCTTCGTCCTCCATGTCTTCTTCGTACACCTGCATGCCCGATCGCCGAGCTTGTCGCTCTGTCGCCTTGATCTCAACGTCTTCTACAGCTTTCGTAATGATGTCCCGCGTATTTGTCCAATCATAGCCATCAAAAAGATTCCAAATAATATGAACATCACGCACCGATACCTTTAGCGGACTTTGCTTGACTAGTTTCGACGTCGCTCGGTCGTATGAGTTCGTATTAGAGTTCCAGGCCATGGCCGTATGTTCTTCTGGAGTATCCTGATCATAGAAGTTGTCATGAATTACTAAATCATCGGTGCTCTCCGCTAGCTCGCTTTTGGCTTGACTGAACCCGGTCAATAAGACACCTTCATTTGTATCCTCCATTAGGGCATCTCGAGACATGCTTAAGCTCTTTGTCGCATCAAACAGTTCTTCTCCGGCCGACTGTGACCCGTAGTACCGAGAATCGACAGGTAGCATTCTCTCGCTTCCAAACTCGTTCTCAGAGCCGCTACCTGCCATTTCTTGTGCGCCCGCAAAATCCTGGTCAAAGTCGTATTCACCTTCAGGACGTCCAAATGCTTCGGGGGAAATCGATGCTAGCAGGTCTTGGACGGGGAGCACTTTGGTCCTGTACTTGTTCTCCTTCGCCGGGGGGGTCGGCGGTTTAAGCGCATTTGCAAGGGTAATAAGCGTCTGCGTTGAATCGGCACACGTTTCCAATACGAGCAGATCGTCTCGTACTTCGACTTCAACTGTGGTATCGCTTCCGGGATCTGGGATTATGGAAGCCACAACACTGGCCGACGAAATGTAGCATATGTCAACAAAACCACGGGCACACATCTCCTCTACCTGCCGGGACACTGGTGAAGTTGGCCGCACTCTAGGCACTCGAGACGGGCCGCCAACACTTTCGATTTGTCCCACATCGTCTGTCAAAAGAATGGACGCCTTGTTGATCCCCAAAGAAATCTTGGTTCGACCGTTTGGAGGCAGTACGGCCTCAATATGTGCGTCAGTAAGCGCAACAGCCATCTTAGAAGACAGCTTAAATGGGTTCAATCCAACGATGCAGTCCCTTAGGCCGATATCCAATGTCATCGGTTTTCTAGATGCCGTAGACTTCTCAAAGCTCACCGGAGAAGATAGCGCAAGGGCATTATGTGCTTGATCTCCGAGGTTTGCCACAGATGCGGCGAGACCGGCTTCGAAGTCCTGAGGCGTGGCTTCCGCATCGAGGTTTAGAAAGTCCAGAATTGTAGTAACCCGATATTCAAATCTCAGGTCCTGCACCTTCAGCTTGACAATGGGCTCGATTTCATCGCCAATCATGCGTACCATAAGAACCGGGCCATTAGAAGGTTGATCTGATGTGCCGTCAAATAAGCTGGCGCTTACAAGCTCTTCCGTCTTATTCCGTCGCACATTAATGCCATGAACAGCAACAGCAACAAGGGACGGGACGGTTATCTGTCCCACTTCGATGTCTCGGATTTCACAGCCAACTTGTCCAATGTTCTCCATAAGTTCGCAGCTGACGGACAACTTTTGAACGCGCGTCAATGTGAGCAAACCAGGGCGATCGTCTTCTGGGAGATATTTCGCCACAGCTGCTAATTTGCCAATCTCTTCGCCGAGCGCGGGAAGAGCAGACAGCTGTGCAATGTTCTTGACCGAAACATTTACAGTATCGAGCGCAGCCCGCAGAACAGACCCTTTCCTCCTCTGCCGTAAGAGGGTGTCAACCATTACTTCATCGTCCTCATGATCGAACTTCACCTTGGAAGGAATGATGAGCTCTAGGAGCTTTTCAAGATCGGTATCTTTGGGCGCCATGAGGAAGTCAAGCCTCATTCCTCCCACCTCGGTAATGACCGCTGGGTCCGCAAGAGAATTCTTCAGATATGGACCCGACACCCGGATCCTGCTACACCCGACTCCGATGCCTTCGTCTCGGCTGACGAGCTTCAGGGCGCTTGTTTCCGCGGCCACGCTGCAGTCTTTGCCAACGAGCTCGACCAACGTGCCCCCAATCCTCACATTAATCTTGTTTTGTGATGCGGCGGGCTTTTCTTGGGGATTGATCGGGGCATCGAATCGCACGCCTCTAGACTTTGGCTTCGACACAGTTTGAACAGGTTTTGCCGCTGGCGATGGGCTGAACATCATGGATGCGCTCATATTAAGAAAGCTGCTTAGACCACCAAACCAGCCAAAAGTCTCATCCAGCCGTTGGAGGTCAATTTGTACAACCAGAGGCAGCGTTTCTACGTTAGTTCTAGTCATATTCCCAGATTGAAGAATTTCTATCCCAACATCATGGCCTGTCGAAACGAACGAATCTCGGATGGAAGTGTTCATCTGCTTCGCACAATCGAATGAAAGAATATCGCCCCTAGCGTAACCAAATCGAAACTTACTCAGCTCAATTTTAGTAAGCATATCCCCATTTTGAGGCAAAACAGCTCTGCTTGCTGCCATTGAAATATTTGCATTTTTGGTCAGGGGTAAAGATGTGATTTTGAGGTGTGACAAGTTTAGGTTCAGAAGAACTTCCGGGTCATTGTTGAAGGGGAGAAGCTCTCCACGCTGCGACGTAGGATCAATCAGGCCACTCAAACTGTTCAGAAAATTCACTGCTATTTCTTCGAATACAACTTGGACGCGAGGCCCAACGCTAGATTTCGACGCTTGGGCTGCCCGAGGTTGCTTACTTGGGGCTGGCACTTCGACGCCCTTGATAGCCTTCAACAGCCTCTCAACTACCATAGCCAATAAAAATGCGATGGACGCGTCGAGATTGATAGCTATTGGTGACAACGTCATCTCCAACTGCCCAAAGGCCGTGCCATCATGTGCTTCCTCAAGTGTGGATTGAGGGCGCCTCGGAGGAGAAGAGCTACGTATCGTGGAATCTCCCGGTGCTTGCGGATAAGTAGACGGTTGCCCTGATGTCTGGGGTGTCGTATTCAGGGCGTCTGTTGAGTCGGCCTCGATATCTACATGCTGGTGCTGGGACTGAATGTAGACTGAGACAAGATCAAGCTGCAGGATTTCCTTTACAAGCTTTGGGGGGCCTTTTGGAGTTGTAAGGCCATCGTCTTCTAGAATGTCGGATGCATTAACAGGTTTCGATAGCAGAAGCGATGCCCTACTGAACGCGGGTGATGACAAGCTACTGTCCGTGTCAGACTCAGCTTGGTAGTGCTGGGCAGATTCTGGGTTTAACTCGGCGGTGTCTTGGGCCGACACAGTAGTCATATGAGGAATATCATCAGTACTTTCATCCCATGCTCCTGGCATAACTGGTGTGCCCGATTTCTTTTGTTCAATGTCATGCAACTGAGGTTCCTCTCCCATGGACGGAGTTTCTTCTTTGGCCCCCTCGTCCATGATTTCTGGGGTAACGTGCTCGGTTTTGATCAGTTTAGAGGTTTTGGGTGAGGCATTGCCTTGATTGGTAATTTCAATCTTGGTGTTTTGAGTCAGTTGAGGTTTTTCGCTTGCGTTCGAATACTTCTCGCCCAGAAATTTGGACATTTCATTGGCATGTGAGAAGGCACTCATGTACATGCTGGCTGCTTCTTCATGACTATACAAGTGTGACTGAGTCAAGTCATCTGCGGACGCTGCAACAGAACCAGGTTTAGAGCTTGAGTCACAGACTGTCTCATCATGGGTACCGGACAGGATTGAATCAGAAGGGCCGGCGTCATGATAATGTTCAGCATGTGTGAGGTTGTCTCTATGCGGGACTGTGACCATTTCCAGCAACTGGCTGACTGTTTTCGACTGGGCTGGGGACTGTTGGTCACTTTCAACAACAGAGGAATGGAAAAGAACCGATGAATACGCAAGATCGTCAGGGCCAAGATACGTCGATTCCCGTGCTATCGATAGGCCTTGTCCTTCAAGGTCATCCTCAGCTTCACCGGCCGAAGCACACTCCACATCTGACATACCGGACGCAATCGTTGACACATGCTCGCCATCAGCAGGATGGTCTTCTGGGCCGTGAAAGTCGACATCATCAGACAATCGTTCGCGGAATCTCTCTTGGAGCCCAGCCATAGGTTGTTCATGAAAACTCCCTTGGGACAAGGAGGTGGCCTGACGGGAGGTTGGATTTCGGGTCAAGGCTGGTGAGGAAGCAAGGGACGGTGAGGCAAGGGATGGTGAACGAGTCAGCCCAGCAAAAGCGTCGGCTTCAGATATGAGGCATGCTCGGATGTCTGAGGCAGAGACATGCCGCTTGCCTTTCTGATGGATCATTTGTGGTAATTCAGCGTTACCTAGGTCCATGCCTGAAGTGATGCCTTCTACCTCCACCTGTCCCAATGAGATTTGGAACGAAACAGGCTCCAGTTTTGAAGAGTTCAGCTCGGACGGCACTTCCAAGTCAAGCTGGAAGGTGACGTTTTTAATCATTACCTGAACCCTATCAACGACTCCCTGTAAGAATCCGGTAAGAAAGCCAGGTAACGAGAGCGGCTGACCAGTGCCAAACTGTGAATCATCTTCGCTACCATCATCGCTGATAGCCACAGAGGCGCCTAAATCGTGGGTTTCGGCAGTCAAGGCACTCTCCAACCGTCTCCTCTCAGATAATGACTCTGACTCGAGAAATGACTGTGCAAGATCGGCTGTATTCGGAACGAGAGCTGTCGTATCCTGGAGATGCTCACTTGAAGTCTGGGCCATTTTGCATGCATCACTAAGCACTTTTAAGCGAACGTCCACTCCGTCAACTTGGACAATAATGGGACTGGTATAGAAATCCATCGGTATTGTGATACGAAGGAGAAGAACCTTGGCTTTTTCTAGGCTGAATGAAGGAGGTAAGCTGAGTAACTTCTGGAGCTTCTATTGCAAGCGCACAGATTAGCATACGAAAGCCAAGACATCTTGATGAGCGAATAAGCAAAGATATACCTCGAGCTTGATACCGACATCTCTGAACTCAAAGACGGTGTTTCTTCCTAGTGCCAGGTCGAGATTATCCATGTCGAGTGCTTCGGTGTCGAGCAAGTCGAGACGTGAGAGGGCATATCGAAGCAGGCGCTTAGGCATGCCAGAGCCCCGAAAGGACTGGAAATACGACGCCATGGCGATGGCTGCCAGAGGCCGAAACCTTTGCTTTTTTTTTTTTTTTTTGGTGGACGACGAGTTTCCCGCAAACGAAGAAAAAAAAAGAAAAAAAGAAAAAAAAAAGAAAAACCGTCCGCAACCTATTCACCAACAACAACAAAGGCAAGCGGTCGTGGCGAGATGACCAGCTCTACACCAAACGCGGGGATGCAAGTCATGCTGCGGGTCCAGCCGGATATGAGGTGTTGCATAGGCTTCGGCCAGAATATTTATGAAGGGGTGACGAGAGCTAGAAATAGTAATACTTGTTCTGCGCATTCATATTGACGGTCTCGCTTGTTTGGATGGCGCAAGATGGAGGTATGGCCTTTGCAACAAAGGAAGCGAAGAAAGCCGAGAAGATTAAACAAAAGGGGAGAGGATCATGGTTGGGTATATGGTGACTGGAGGAGTGACATCAACTCGTCCAGCGCTAGTGGCGTGAAGGGACCAGACGGACTTGACCCTACCTTAGATAACAGGTACAGGTACCTAGGTACTTACGTATCTGGACATTGCCCTGGCCACCAGGGAGGCACGTGGGACATGTTGCGGAGGTGCCGACAATTTAATCGAGTCATGGAGGTCCATCCGCGGCGCTGCAGGACGGACCTCTATGGCTCAATTAAATTGTCGGGCATGAACTAGGCAGGTGCCAACCTAGTCTGTAGTCTGTAGTCTGTAGTCTGTAGCCCAAGCTCCAGCGAAGCGGGGCATGACGAGTAGTACAGCGCCTCAACGCGGCTTATGAATAGGTACAGATACCTAGGTACCTAAGTAGTGATAAACTCTTACCCACTCATGACAAAGCTGGTCAGTCACTCTTCTTGGCCCGTGCTCGTGATAACTTCACCATCACCACCTGACCTGGCGCCATGCACCCCAACCAAGCACCTCGCACCTCCATCCCGCCGCCCGAAGTGGCCGTCAGCACATCAGACCATTGGCCGGCCGCCTTGTCTGAGTTAGTCCAGCAAATGGCATCCTTTTTCTCCCCATCACCGTCCTCAACATGTCCAGGCAACAACAGCTCCTGAACACATCATCATTGGATATCGCCTGAATACACAATACACACAGCGACGAGTCGGTGCCAGCCTGAAGCGCGCTTGGCCTCCCGGTCTCGGCTCTCTTACTTTCTTCATCTCCTCAACCTAGCCCCATGCATCATGACTCCCATCTTCACATGCCATCGTGGGCCTGCGCGCCCCCCCCCCCCCCCAAGCGACATGAAGCTCATGGCCCGAGATGCGCAGAGCCTGCCGCCAAGTGAATAAGTGCTCGCTCTCGAAGCCACGCAAGGGAACACTGCCTGCTCTGATTAGGGTTCATCCTCCTGGCAAAACATTATAAGTTTCCGCGACCTGCACGGCTTTCCATCCAAGTCTGCCATCGATATTTTATTTCTGTAGCCATCTCCACTACTTGCAGCCACCTCAAAGCTAATCTTGGCCCCTCTCGACTCATAATACTAAATGGATGCTTACTCAATATGCCGCGCCAGCCCCTCGCAACGCAGCTCGTCTAAAATATACCAAGATCTCAAGTCGACCAAGTTCTCGAATTGTCGCGGTTGTGATTACATGGCAGATGGTTCGGCAATGCAACCAACAAGATTGGAAGCAACAAAGGTACGCCATCGCTAGTCTAGCTCAAGCTCATCATATATCCATTGTTCTCTTTTGAAGCCTTGTGCCTGCAGCGCCATGCGGTATTTACGGAGTATACACCAATTGGTATTACGTCTTTCTTTATGCTTCAACATCCACCTCCCGGACTATTCGGAAAGCAACCAATCACTCATGCCTCCATGATCATAGCGTAGACACTCTTCCGCATCCAACATCCATGTCGCGATCGTAGGCGCCGGCCTTGCTGGCCTGCGATGCGCAGACGTGCTTCTCCAAAATGGCTTCAAAGTCACAATCCTAGAAGCTAGAGGTCGAGTCGGTGGCCGGGTACATCAGCAACAGCTCGACAACGGACACTTTGTCGATCTCGGGCCCAACTGGATTCACGGCACCGACGACAATCCCCTCCTCGACCTTGCCAAAAGCACAAAAACCTCTGTAGGTGGCTTGGACAACAGCACCTGGGCCTACACGTCTGCCGGTGATCTGCTTCCTCGCGAAGAAGGAGAAAAGTACAGCACCCTGGTGTGGGATGTTGTGCAGCAAGCGTTTGAGCACTCAAACAATGTTGGTGCTGAGACAGGCGTGGACAAGAGCCTACTCGATTTCTTCCACGACAGGATACCGCACATCATTGCCGACTCGGACGCTGCTTCTGAAAGAAAACGAGAGATTGTGTTGAACATGGCTGAGATGTGGGGAGCCTTTGTGGGCAGCCCGATATCTCGTCAGAGCCTGAGATACTTCTGGCTTGAAGAGTGCATCGAAGGAGGTATGGCAGTGCCCAAAAAGATTCACGGAAGTAATACGAATCTGCAGGAGATCTAATAAACTCTTAGAGAATTTGTTTTGCGCGGGAACGTATCAAAAGATACTCAACCATATTGCAGCCCCTGCAAAAGCTGCAGCTGACATCAGGTTCCGCGCAGAAGTCAAGAAGATACGATATCCATCGGACAGCACTGGCCCCGGCACCGGCACTGGCAAAGTAAATATTGAGCTGACTAGCGGTGAAACACTGGCGTTTGACGAAGCAGTCTTGACGACACCTCTCGGCTGGCTAAAACGAAATTTGTCAGCCTTCAATCCTTCACTTCCCCCTAGACTAACGCAAGCCATCAAGTCCATCGGCTACGGAAGCCTTGAAAAGGTTGGGCAAACACGCACGCACACATTAAAAGAAAAGCAAAACGGAAATAGTTGACGCCCTACCTGCTTCCATACTCTATGCTAACCAAAGCACACAAGGTCTACATGAGCTTCCCGCGAGCCTTCTGGCTCGACTCCAACAAAGGCACAAAAATCAACGGCTTCATACAATGGCTCACCCCGAGCTACGCCCCAGACACGAACCCGCACAAATGGCACCAGGAAGCCGTCGAGCTCGCCAGCCTAGACGGCCAAAGCGCGCATCCGACCCTTCTCTTCTACACCTTTGGCGAACAGTCCCGGCACATCACCAGCACATTAGCCAACCTGGGCAGCAAAGAAGCCAGGGCGGAATTTCTCGAGTCCTTCTTCCAGCCATACTACTCCCGCCTGCCCAACTACCTAGCAGCATCGCAAGACTGCCGGCCTGTTGAGTTCCTCGCGACAGAATGGTCCAGCGACAGGCTGGCCGGAAATGGCAGCTACTGTAACTTTCAGGTAGGCCTCGAACGTGGCGACGAGGATATCCAGACGATGAGGCAAGGGCTGCCGGGCCAGCGGGTGTGGTTCGCGGGGGAGCATACCGCGCCGTTTGTGGCTCTTGGCACGGCGACGGGGGCGTACTGGAGTGGCGAGATGGTTGGCAGGAGAATAGCGGACATGTATGCCTAGGCGTATAGGGGGGACAGATACTGTGTCTTGGAGCAGTCCTGATTTTTTTTTATTTTCTTTGTGCCGAAGCAGAAAACACATGCATCTGAATCGGGTAACAGGGCCTCATTCAGCCCCATCCATCTGCTCGGACGATTGCACAAGTGCTGTGCTCATTAGAATTTATCAGCAACGGGTATCATGAAAGAAACACATCCAATGCAGAAACCCGATCTGCTCGCTTTGGTCTCCGAACCACGCCAGTTCCAACTTTGCCCCCGTTCCATACTCGCTGGCAACACCAGACTCCCCCCTGAAAGCCACCAGTTTCCCGACGACGCCAAGCACCCTAGACAGCAGGATTGTTCCCAACACTCTTGTACATGTCCCTCAGCTCAAACTCCTCCACCTCGCCCTCAGGCACCTCGCCCACCACCCTCGCCGGCCGGCCCGCGACGACGGAGAAGCTCGGGATGACCATGAACGAAGGCACGACCGAGCCATCCAGTATCCTCACGTAGTCCTTGACAATGGCGAACTCGTTGACGGCACAGTCCCTCCCTATCCGGACGTGGTTCCCCACCGTGGCGGCCTGCACGACCGAGTTCTGGCCCACGAACACGTGGTCCCCCATCCGGAGCGGCATGTACGTGAAGGCGCCCTTGTACAGCCTGCCCGGGGGACGGAGCAGGACCCCCCGCGAGAGGAAGCAGTAGCGGCCTATGGCGACGGCCGTGGACGCCGCGGCCGTCGGCGCCGAGGACGGGCTCGTCGTCCGCACGAGGTCGCCTCGGATCATCACCTCGGGCTGGATGACGGTTTTGCCGCCTAGCATTATGTTCTGCGTGCCGACGAGGATGGCCTTGCGGGCGACCTTGTTGCCGGTGTCCTTGCGGGTACGTTAGCTAGTTCGGTTGAGACGGGTGTCGTATGTACACAGGGGGTGTGCCCCGGGGGGGGGGCGTCGTCGTACCGTTTCGATGTAGTCGCCTTTTGCTGGGCGGCGAGACATGTTGCCGGTTGGGGTGAGGTTGATGTTGGAGGATGGATGGTTGGGATGAGGTTGAGGTTGGAATCAGAGGCTGGTGGGGCTACCCGGTATTGGATAGTAATACAATACTACAATGTAAAAGCGTCACAATTGATATCAAGGCTCGTTTTTAACATCAATTCGCTATAGATCCAGCTCAACCCGATATTCACTACCAGCACCCTCAAGTCAGCTCACAGGTCCGAGGCCATCGCACCAGCACAAGTAAATCCAGGCCTGTTAAAGCACCGATTCTCAAGTATACACATCAATAGCCTTTTCCCCATGGAACGCCCCTGCAATGCAAAAAAGTCCCTTCAAGGAAAGAAAAAAAAAAAATGAAAA
>JFZS01000372.1:0-22870 GCA_000709145.1 Balansia obtecta B249 | reverse complement strand
AAACCTATATACTACAAATTGCTGCTCCTGATCGGGGCCTGTGCGGCCCCGGCTTGGTTCCGGTCATGGAGAGTGGTGCGCTGTCGCGCCAGCTTGTTGCTGGCTATAGAGCTGGTTAATGTGTGCAGGTTCTTTTTCTGGTGGGTAGTTGGTGATAGGGGGGGCCAGGGGCCGCCAGGGGGTTGCCGCGGTTTGTCGGCGGGTGAGGTGTTGGTGTTTGCTGCGGTTGTTGCCTATTGCCCAGGAGGGCACCGATGCGGTATGTCTGCGTTCCCCTATCGGTCCCGTCCAGGGGTAGTGCTGATTGGTTTGTCCAGGTCCCCGATTATACCGCCGTTTAGGAAGCGGCGAATCGGGTGGTTCCCACCGCGGGGGCGTCTCGCCCCCTAGTCTCGTCCGCTTCGGCTCCAATAATATATATATATATATATAACCTAGCCACTCACGGCCTTATATTAGCTACGAACTAGGGCTTCACAAGGACTAGCTGCGGGCAAGGGGGAACCGCGACTGCCTACTGGCCAACTACTTGATCATTTTCAAAACCACCCATCTCCTCGAGAGCCGCGAGGCTCCGGCCACATTGGTCGACTCGCAATTCCGCTGGGTCGTAGGTTGCTTTGCGAGCAGCCTGGCAACTTGGCAACTTGGGCAGAGTTAATTTGTGCAATGTAGCTCCTTACTTATCGAAGGATTGCCAGACATGCATTGTAGCACTGTGTGGTGTGGAGGGCAGAGGTGCCTTTGCAGCCATGTCTTTGACTATCCCCAACGCCTAAGGGCGCGTCACCTTTGGAGCCGGAGCCTTTACGGTCCTCGAGGAGATTCGAGCCAGCCACGAGTAAGCCGCCGGGCAGGTTACAGGTTCCGCAGGTTCGATATAGAGGTACTTCTAGCTAACCCCAAGCCTCGTAGACCTGCTGTAGCTGTGTACCAGGTAGATAGTCTTTCATGTCTCTTTAGACTTGCATCCTTAGTACCTCTATTACAGTGAGATTCTCCTGACCAAGTGTCATCGACGTGTTGCTGTCACGTAGGTTGAGTGGTTCCTGGTGGCTGCACTGCCATACCAGAGCTTGCAGAATTTGGCATTATTCTCCGAGACTATACTGGCCACAGCTTCGTCATTCCCCAGCATCGTGGCCTTCTGTCTCTGTATACATGCATGCGTAAATCACTACCGTCCGTAGACTCCTCGAATGCATTTCACGTCCCAACCTGACAAACCATGGCGCTGCAAGTCGATCCCCCACCCCTGCGTGGACACACCATGGACACCCACACACGGATCAAATTTCCACATCAATGTCCAGATCCAGAGCCCCAATGACGTCATCGTCCATGAGAGGCTTGTGAATCGTCGGCGCACCACTAGTTTCGGAAAAGTTCTTCTCGTGCAGTTTTGCCAGGTGGAACGACATCTCCGGGTTCATCGGGGACACCTTGGGTGTGCCATTGGCAGGGGTGCTGACCTCGCTGCCGTTGGCCGATAGTTTCTGCGGCGTGTCATTGACATCGTATACAAACTTGGCCTTCGTTCGCAGCCTCCGCGAAGGGTCTTCGGCCACTTGTTCACCCCGCTTAAGGGCCATTTCGATCTCTCGTGCCTTGGCCTTCTCCTTGAGCTGTGCCCTGCGCACAAGCTCCGCATTCATCCTCCTGTTCTCACGATTGCGTTCCGCCAATCGGTCCTGTTCGGTCGTCGCTCTTGATGCGCCGAATTCCTTGGATGGGCCCAGAGTCGTTCTGAACGCCAAGCGTTGGCTGCTCAGCTTTTCAAGCTCTTCTTGTAGCTCCTGCGCTCTAGTCTCGTCCCCCCGCGCCACGGCCTCATCTAACAGCTTGGCGACACGTTCTCGCTCAGCAGGATCAAACTGACGCTTCAGCTTATTTCGTCTTGCTAAACGAGCTTTGATCTCTTCATTCGTCCACTTGTGGTTGATGAGGTTGTTGATACTGTCAATTTTGTCAGTGAGGAAGGCCTTGGTCGGCAGTTTGACGTTCTCATTATTGCAAGTCACTTTGTAGCGGTTTAATTCACTCTGCAGATGGGTGTCAGCGTCAGTGTTCCAAACCAAGTTTAGAGAACGACACACATGTAGGCCCACCTCTGTGAATTTGCCGCTGGATGCAGCGATAAACGGGAATTCTTTGATGGCCTTCCCGTGAGCCGCCTTAACGTATTGATCTGTAACAAACGGCCCTTGTGGTCCTGTGAGGGCGTATGGTCGACTAGTCGAGAAGCCTGCATCAAATTGTGTCAGAAAGTCCTAGCAAAGCCGTCCGATGATAGTAGGCAGGTAGACCAACCTTTTATAACCGCCATTCGGTATTGTTCAACACCCGTTTCAGGGTGCGGACCCAGAGCGATGCGGATGTAGCAGCCAGTTATTGCTGACTCGAATCCTGGCGTGAAGCAGACCTGGGCAAATTCATTACGGCCCAGGCGAACACGCTCGAAGTCTTTCAGCTCCGGCGGCGGTGCTTCTTTCTCTTCCTCCTTTTCGGGCGTCCGAGATCTGGCCCGGCTGAAACCACCATCGCTTTCTTCGCCACCGGAATCCCGTCGTCCAGGCGAATAATCACGACTATGAGTCTTGTCTTCCCTTCGCTTAGCTTTTTCAGCTCGCGCCTTGCGTAAAGAGTCCATAGCAATCTCCGCTTTACCCGTGCGCTGCCGCGTACCCTTACGCTGGCCGTCCTCTAGCTCGGCAGTGTCAGCGCTGCGCTTCTTCTTGACACTTTTACGCTCTTCAGTCTCGACCATCTGTCGGAGAAGGCGGTTCTGGCGTTGCCGTTCGATTTCCGTGGTACGCTCTTCAAGAATCTGCTCTCTTTCGACTTCCCGCATGGCCATAATTTCAGCCTTTTCCGCCTCGCTCATGAACAATCCATCTACAGGGTACTTCTCATCCTCGTCCGTCCCACCGCGTCGCGGCGCCGGCTCTGCGTCAGAATCGGACTCATCCATGGCAGCTGATGCTAGGGAATTCGGTGTCGAAGGCGTCGATGAGCTAATCCCGCAGAATCGCAACCACGGCGTTAACAACGGGTAGCTCAACATGGCCACCATGCTCAGGGGCGGCGATCCGATATCGGGGTTCGGGAGTGATCCAGGGGTGAATCAAGGTACTATGGGTATAGAAAAGGGGTGATCGAGAGTAACTTACGCTTCGCCTTCCTCTTCTGAATCATCCTGCCTTGCCCTGTTCTTCGACTTCTTCGACTTGCCAGAGGCCCCCCTTGAGCGGCGCGGCGATTCGGATCCAGCACGACTCTGGTTCGCAGAACCCTCATCCTCAGAAGCACCACCAGCGAGGGCGAGAAGATCATCGTCAAGGTCAGACATGACTGTTGGCTGCTGTCAGGAAACCGAGCATGGACACGCCAACGTTTTTTTCTGAAACCAGCGCGACGGCAAGTGTGTGTGCAGGAGTCGGAGCCACTCAACGCCTGTCCTGGTCGTGGGAGGGGACTGGCATGCGTGCGACGAAATAAAGGCGAGACCAAGATCAGAAATGGTGCTGGGTGTGAAGGAAAGCGAAAGGTCTGCTCCTAATTGGACCCGTCAGTTGTCTCTTTGCTTTTTGTTTTGTTCTGTAACCAAACCGGGCGAAGGGTTTGTCCGGCCAGTGCTACAAGAAGCCACACCAGTTCCGGCGTGCGGCACTTGCCAGGTACGTACCTTGTCTTCATTTGTGCTCATTCGCTTCCACACATCGTCAAGCTTCGAGCTGCACCAAATCCTTCAACAATGCCGCCGACCCGGTCTCTAGCACGACCCCTAAGGGCAATTCGCATGCGCAACAAACTCTGTTCCCAATGCTCCCGCGCACTATCAAGCACGCCACACCAATCGCAAGCCTCCGCGACCGAGCCTCGCGATTCCGGCCCAAACGAACCGAAGAAACTAAAGCCCTTGACCAAGGAACAGCGCGACTTCCTCTCATCTGCCGTACGCCTACCAAAATCCCCAATGCGACGGCCTCCTCGCTCAAACCCATTGACAACATCATAGCTTCGGGTCAACCAAGCTGGCGAGTTGGCCGCCACGCTCATCTACAGAGCCCAGACGCCCCCCATTGTTCGCCGACACCCTCACCTCCGGCCTCTCATGGCGCACATGTACGAGCAAGAAGCCGGCCACTTCAAGACGTTTAACGAACTCGTCCACAAGCATCGCGTCCGCCCCACGGCTCTCTACCCGCTCTGGTCTGTTCTCGCCACGGGGCTGGGATGGTCCACGGCCATCATGGGCCGCGAAGCAGCCATGGCGTGCACCGAGGCGGTAGAAACCGAGATCGGGGATCATTACAATAATCAGATTCGAGAGATACTGGCCATGATTGCCCAGTGGCGGGAGGAGGGGTACGGAGTGAGCGATGAGATGCAAGAGTTGGTCAGTACGCTGCGAAGGATACGCGATGAAGAGTTGGAGCACTTGGACCATGCTGTCGATAACGATGCCCAGAAGGCCGAGTCGCATTGGTTGCTGACCGGCATCATTCGCGCGGGATGCAGAGGGGCTATTTGGGTCAGTGAGCGTGTGTAGTAGAGTGGCAAAGGACTACTGGGATACTAACGACCACTTGTATTAATATGGACTTGGGTACATGTATCCTTAGTATATATGTATAAGACTCTCCGCGAAGAGGTAAAACTGTTGCATGGTGCTAAACAAGAAAAGAAATCCTTGGTCTTCTTCTTAGGCTTGCCTCTGTGTTTAGCCTTGTTCTCCATTTCTCTCTGCATTTTTGAGTATGTCTTTCATCAGTTTTTATATTAAGCCTTGAAGCTTAGTCTCCCATGCAGCAAGGACAATATCATAGTTATTCTTAGATAGGCAAGGTTTCTTAGCTACTAAGTCTTGTTAGTATTAATTGTTAAAGGTTATAACAGGCAATGTACTTTTTATCAAGCAAGTAGGATTAGCTTGTTTGTACCGTTACAAGTTGGCGTAACCGCGTCTGCAAATTGGCGTCTAATAGAGTTATCAACACCATTCAAGGAAGGAAGTAAGGAGACGACTCTTCCTCTAGAATACCCCTCAAGTATTCCCTATTAGCCTCCTATGTCCCTCCGGGATAAGTCAGATGAGGCCCCGTGCCTCATCCTTGTCTCTTTCAATTATCTAGCGCGGGCAACAGCCCGAGTCCGTAACAGCTATCCTATTTTCATTAACATCTTAAAGTACTCTAGTTAGTGTATGGACTTGGCACATAATGTTCAACTTAGTTTTACCAATGCAGTGCTTGCCATAAATCAGGGAAGGAAAAAAAAAATTTTGATTGATATATATAAGGAAAAAAAAAACTGTAGGAATATTACATGAAGATTATTCCGTGACTGCGTCACGTCAGGACCGAACATGCCAATGGTTGTTGCTTATAATCAGGTCCAAAAACCACCATGACAGAAATTACAACGCTAAATCTATAAACAAAACCTGATTCTTGCTGCGAGATATGACGCCCCTGATGAATGCTGCCCACAATTAAAGCGCCATGCGCCATGCAAATCGATTCACATGCGTTCTAGTACAACTCACCCCCCCCGGGGCATGCAGCGCATGCGTTTCGGTCTTGGAACTCTGGCTTCAATGTCCGACTTAGTTACTGAAAAAATTGTTAGCAGATCACTCGCACATAGCAATGGGACAAGTCGACCTACTAAATTGACAATGGAGCCACACCATCGACCTGGTAACCCCAATTGCCATTCTGTTCCTCTGTAACGAGCCAATCATATGGGAACTCGACAATGTTGCCCTGAATCATTTTCAGCAATTCTTCAGCATCAGCTCGCGGGGGCATGTCCTCTATCGAAACCCCGCGTCGGCTGCCCTTGGTCGTGGCGCGCCGTCGACGCCTGACAGAGCCGAATTGGGCTTGGGCGGGAAGACTGGCTGGTTCTTTTGAAGTAGATTTGTCCTGCGTAGAAAACGTCGTTTTACGATCCGTATTGCCGCTGTTTTGTGGCTCAGACAACTTTGACGAAGTTTCCTCATGCGTTGATAAGCCAGTATCACCGTGTATCTCCGCGTCCTTCTCCGTTCTGCCGGCGGCCTTCGGGTTCACAGAGCTGGGACACTGTGTATTAGAAACCTGCGCCTTCTCATCTAGCGAATTGCCGTCGTCCTCGGGAGTCTTGACATCGAGTTGTTTCTGGTCGTGACCGAACGTTGGAAGCTTCGCCGTCATCTTCTCTGTGGCAGCCGACACAATTGCTTCAGGGCCGGGTGCTCCAACTCCTGCTCCAGCCGCAGTGGACGTGTGGTTGTGCGATTCGGATCTCGTTTCGGTGTCCTCGGCGATTGGTTTACCATCCATGCCTGCACAAAACTTTGCGACGTACTCCATGTATTCGCGATACTCCTGCCATGTCGTGACCTCGGAGTCTGGCATGCATCGGAAGACTCTTCTGTAGAGTTTGGTATTGTTGCGAGCCACGCGATTCCAAACATCTTCAATGAAACTGGGGAGCAGAGGATCTCGCATGCAATCTTTAGATATATCTGCTAGTTTGATATCTGCGGCCATAGGGTGGACCTGTCCGCTCTTGGCTGGCGGGCCCCCTATGTCGGTATCATCAGCCACGGGCAGTGGAAGAAGTTGAGCAGGGCGAAGTTCCTCTGTGGCAAGTTGATCCACCGCCGGCGTGGGAGGAAGTTCGCCAGTGTTCGTCATATCCGGGTCCAGGTAACGATTCTCCGAGGCTAGAGCACGCTCATGAGTAGGCTTCGGGCTGGAAATGGTTCCCTTGCCCTCTGTATCGATGTCGTGAACCAAAACTTCACGGCCATTCACAACGACTGAGTCTCGACCCTCAGCCAGGCCCGTCTCTTCTGCGGCTTTCCATTGATCTGGACCATATCCAGACACATCCAGCTGCTGCTTTTGCTTTTGCTTTTGCTGGGGGCTCATTCCCTCCGGTATTTTGCTGTCGTTTCTTTCGGCTGATGACAGGACGGAATCGTCTGGTATTGCCTTTGCTTTTTCCATATCGAGTCCATGGTTGAAGGATGGTGAACGCAGACTCGAGAAAGTCTCCTTGCGGGCTGCGCCAGAACCAGTTTCAGGGGCCAGGGGATCTTCTCTGTAGATGACGTCCATTTCTTCCTCGAATGCTTCACGATCCAGCTCCTGTTGCCTTTCTTGCTCCAAAATCTCGTCAACATCGAGACCCAGGTGTTCGCGCATGAGTCTCATTCGGAGAGTATGCGCGAAGCGGCCAACTTGATACGGCCGGCCGGCCATGGTTGAAGATATCATGTCAGTATCTCGAACCAGAGCCGCACATTCAGAGTCTCTAGATCCCAGCATAGAGCGCTCGTTAATATTGGCAGATCCTATCAAAGCAACGCGGTCATCAACTATGATAGTCTTGGCATGAATGTATAGCTGCTCAGTTACCAGAGCATCATTGCTCATGATGCCCCATTGGCGTAGGCTGTAAAAGCCAATATAATCTTCAGGCTCAATGCCAGCAGTTCGCAATCGTCCAAAGATGGACTGCTCGCCTCGACAGATACTCTTGTACTGGCACATGAGGATAAGTCTCACGCTAGTACCTTCTTGCTCATCCACTCTATTTTGGAAGCCCGGCATGAGCGGAATCATGATTGCACAACGCCAGTCTTCGCCGTTTTCATGGGCACGAATGATTCGCTCAACCAGCGCGTCTCCGATACGATTGACAATCCTGGTATTGTATGCCTCGGTGCTCGATATGAAGAACTGATTTTCCATGTATACAAAATGGTCTGAATCTTCAATCATTTTGATGTACGCATTATGGATGCTTTGCTCAGTCTCGTCGATGCCCAGAGACCATGTACTTGCGGACCGAAGCATCTGGACCTCGCATGTTCCCGTCAAACCGAGAGCTTCGAGCTCTTCAAACCTGGCATCTGGCGGAGGCAGGAGAAAGGGCAATGGACGGGTCGGTCTCCTACCTCGACGGAGGTAGTTCCAGCGTTGGACAAAGTGGCGGGTCAAGTCACGAGCTGGCTGGCCAACAACCTGCATCGCAACATCGTGCCATGGCATGCGTGGGACCCTGCTGCGGTCATACATTTCTTCGTATGGTTCATTAAGCCTGAAAAAGTCCTGCACTCTGGGATTGGAGTAATCTTTGCCAGGGAACAGTTGGCAGTGCTCGGCATCTTTTGGCTGCTCAGTCATCTCGAAACCGGTAGGCTTGTCGTCCACAATGGGATGCTGAGGGCAGTCCCATCGGCCAAAGCACAGGTCGACACCGCCGAGGAATGCCACGTCGTGGTCCACGACGCAAATCTTCTCGTGGTGCGCAAAAAAGAATTGGTTCTTTTTGAACTGATTAGGAGATCGCTGAACAAAGATGTTGGGATGGAGGTTCAGCAACGAGAACTTGGTGTACTCGGAATCGATAGGGATGGCAGCCTCGACATTTCTATAAATGATGACGAAGATTTTGACTCCTTCTCTTGCCTTCTTCTGTAACAGCCTATCAAGACGCCATTTCTGGCTGATGGCGGCCGGCCGGCGCATGTAGAGCTCCGGGCTTAGCCACCAGTCGTGGATATAAATTACGTCTCGGGCCATATTAATTGCTCGAGATACGTTCCACATATAGTCACGTCCATCAACAAGCCACTGCGCGAATACACCGGTTCGGACAGGGGCAAAGCTATCGAATCGTTTCTTCTCATACCACGCAGTCTGCTTGAGCATCTCATTGATCGAGTCCTCGAATTGTTTCAATACGGACTGGTACCTTGAGAACAGCCGGACTTTGCGTTCCGATGTGTGCAGCGTTAGTGTATGGTGCTTCTGTGGTGGCGGCTCTACAGTCAAATCTATTTCCTTGTTTTTGTCTTTGGATCCAATCTGTGCAAGTGCATTCTTCTTCGAAACAATGCTGAACTTGGCATCGACAAGATAAACATCGTAGATGTTCATGTTTTCCGGCGACTCTACACAAACGATATAGCTCTGGCGAACAAGAAACCACTTCCGGCTGTGTCGAGCAATGACTTTGGCAGGCGTCAGGACCCGACGGAAGTCCAGACCTTTGGATGACTGTATATGCAGGTATCCTTCTTTCCCATGATAGCTGCCTTCAGCGGCAAGCCGAACACCGAGTGCTGATAATTCGAGGAATCGACAAAGACGGTTGCTATCAGCTCTAAACATGAGCCATCTGATCATTTCTGATAAGTACTTTTCGAGGATGCGCCTTTGCTTCTCCACGTATCGTTGCCTTCGCGTAGCCATATCAACGGCCGGAGTGCCAGCACCCTCAGCGTTGGACGCTTCGCCAGGATCTGTGAAACCTGTTGACCTTCTCCTCATCCCCCACAGATTCGCACGAGACTTCTTCCTGGCAGACTGGTGTTGGCCGTCGGCTCCGCTTACCAACCCATCCTGGTCCTCTCTGCCGGTACCTTCCCCGGCAGTCTCGTCACCTCTCACACTGACTTGATCCTCCTCATCGCTCTCGTCTCCCTTGTTGTCACGCGCGCTTCTTAGATAGGGGAATGCCGAGTATGGGAACTTAGGTTGCTTCGGGCGTGCTCCGAGATCACGGCCGAGCATATACTTGTCATTGTTGAGGGCGAACTTGTACCGAAAGTGAAGGTTATAGATGTCCTTTATAGTTCTGATGACCGTCCAGCCCATTCGGCTCGGTCCACTACCATATTCCAATTCAATCGTGAATATCCAATGTCGATCCTTTTCATCATCTGGCACCGGGGAGCTATCCTTGACCTTCAGCTTGAGCTGTTCAAGCAGAACAGGGATTCTCTTATTCCCATGCTCATCTCTTTGAATCATGCTGGCAAGCATCAACACAGCAGGCGCGCCAGCCCTGAGCTCGGCCATCAATTCCGCCGATTTGAAGTAGTCAAAGCGATCTTCCTTCTTTTGTCGCAAGAGTTTCAGTGTACTCTTGACTTGCTTCCATTTCTGAACACCAAAAATAGACGCCCTCTCGGAGTTGAAGAATGGCCGACGAGGTGTCATAGCATCGCCATCCGAGACACCACCACCACCAAAGACAGTTATTCGCCTAATGTGGCCGGTACGACGTCCAACGGCAGCAGAGTTTTCTAAGTAGTTGATGTCCTCGCCCTGGGAATGCGTCGTTGCTCCGACATAAGAGTGGCCACGGCGGAAAGGCCGACGCTTCAAAGTTTCTCGAGTATCCCCTTCTGACAAAGCTGGATCGGTGTTGCCGGGCGTAGAGGTGTCGGGCATGCTCGCCCTTCGCCTAAGAAGGCGGTTATAAGCGCCCCAGGCGTCCGACTCCCCTGCAAATCGACCCGAGGCTGGTGGCATTGATACATGACCTTTTTTGAATCGTCTTATTCTGCGCTTTTTTCTCCTGGTGGCACCACTCGCTGGGACAGCTCCTTCATCTGCGGTTTCTTCGATATCGGCATCGGCATCGGCATCAGATTGCTCCTCCACAAGAGTCTCTGGCAGTCGGTTCCCGAATCGGCCGGTGGTTGGGGAATTGGCAGCAGAATTTGAAGCCATGTCGGTGAAAGGAGCCGATGGCGACTTGAGTGTTGGCGTAGTGGGCACAATGGCCAAAGCCTTGATTTTTGACATGAGGGAAGTGCTTCTGTGTTTCCCTGGGGTGTCTGGCCCATCCCAAGATCCGTGTCGGCTATGAGCACCTAGTGTGGGAGAAACCAGGGTCTGGGGATCATTTCTGGCAAACTGTACACTCCTTTTCCCAACCAACGTTGAATTGTCGACCTCTGCAGACTGATTTTCATCGTTGTCTCTGTTGAATGCCAGATCAACGGACACTTTGTGATCCTGGTCGTGTTCCTCTTTGGCCATGCCATTTCCGATTGTTGTGGGGGCAGGTATACCGACATGTTGCTTCCCTCCATTCCAGTAATCCGTTGCTCCAGCATCCCGCTTGCTGTCATCTTCATCTTCGCTTTGTAGCACGCGCAGTTCGGAGGTTGGGATATGGACGAAAAGTTGTGGTAGGGAGAATCGGGATGTTGACTCGACGTTGCTTGGTGTTTGGTCTTGTGGAGTGCGGCTCGCGGAAGACACGGAGCCTTCCTTTTGGCGAGGTGTTTCCATTGGCGCCTTCGATGTCCTGTCCGCTGTCGGTCGTTTCTCTATCTGTTACTTGACGACTTTGTCACAGCTCAGGCCGCGGCGGATATGCCCAGTGGCGTTGGTGGAAATGCGTGAGATCAAGTGGTATACTTGCAGGACATGCTGGTATCAAGAGCATGCAGGCCAATCCACAAGAAGCGGCAGCGATGGTAAAGAGCAATGAAAGCAACGCCCTGTGATGAAGGAGATTGTGCTGCCAATTCGCGGGTTTTTTTTGGTTTTTGGTTCGTCGGTGAGCTCTACCGTCAGAATGAAACCGCTGTCCGCAGTGTCGTACTGGGAGATTGAGGCCTAAATTGGCGTTCTGGTTCTGACAGCAGGGTAATTAATTGTACAACGCCGAAAGATGAGCCTGCCAAAGTGAGCAATGAACGTGTTCGTGACCGAGAGAAAGCGTGCAGAGGTCGGAGGAGGAGAAAGCAAGCAATAAGTGGACGGCCAAAGTGGTCATCCACGTGGGTTAGAGAGAAGGATTGAGCTTCGCCGGCAGGTGGCCATCGCCGCAGCTCAGTCTTCCAGTCTTGTTGACCCTGTGACCCCGAATCCGGCACTAAGGGCCGCCGTTGACAGCAGTTGCAAGCCAGCAGCACCATCTGGTCCAGGTGCAAGGGCGGGGGGTTCCGCAGGGATGTTCCGCAGGGGTGTTGCGTAGGGGCTCATCCACTGATGTCAATTCAAATATGACATTGCGACGCGGTGACACTAAGGGATGCGCCGATGGCCCCGGCCCCACCTTGGGCCAAGGAAAACCGGAGACCTCATTTCATGGCCATGAAATGGCCATTTCATGACCACATCTACAAGGTCAAGTCGACCAGTACTGTCCGTCATTTATTTTTATCATTTATCCGTCATCAACCAGCTTTCAACTTAAGAGGTCCGAGGCTCTAAGCTACTACAACTACTAGCTACATGTTGTCCAAGCTTGTGCGCTAGGTAGTTCTAGAGAGCCTTATTTTGCTGTAATTGGTTTTTTTTTGTAAAAAAAAAATAAATAAATAAATTTAAATTTAAATTTAAAAAAAATTACAGTTACTACATACCTAGTGTTTAGTTAGTAGTGCAACAGCCAGCTTACTTCCAGCTTTTACTACCATCAAGACCTTTATTAGCAGCATCATATCTTACCCTGTCACAGCGTCTCTTTGCTGGCATCGGACTTATTACACCACACCGTGGATGAAACTGTCGATGCTTCACGTGTGCATCCATGTAAGCTTGCCACGGCAAGTCTCGATAGTACGATAGAGTAACTGATCCAGGGGGTTGCCAGAAAGAATTAGTCAGAGAGAACACCCCGGAGACACGTCCGATTTAAAAAAGAAGAGAAAGTCATTTTAGCGCCTCGTGATTCAAATCATACCATTGCCGCGGACAAGTTCACGACACCTGAGCAGTACCTTGCTGCCTGGGCCATTGTGCCTATAAACTCAAGTAGCTCCCGAGTACCGAGTGGTCGCCACATCAAGGCTCCGCCCACACACACCACCGCGCACCACCAATAGAGTTACACGGTCGCGTTCGTCCAGAGCCAATCCATCGTCTGACCTCCTACAACTTTGCTTTTCCCCCGACATGGCTGCCGTGTCTGCCACCAATTGACCGCGACGTCGTCGTGTTTCTTCCCATTCTATGCTGCATCGCAGGTCCAATTCACTTGATATGGAGTTTGCGTGCTGCCTCCAACTGCATAACATAATTCGCTTGTCCGCTCGGTTCTTCCTTTCTAGAGTTCATCTCCCTTTCATTCTCTTGCCCTCTCGACCTTTGATCGATACTTTACGATTCTCCGGTGTACAATTTTTGCTATAATGTCTCGCTATTCGCTGCGTCAGACACCCAGGTATGTCACGAACATCCTATAGCTAGAAAGAAAGGAATGAAGGAAGGAAGAAGAGACTTGGTCGCTCGGCCTGGAGGACACGACTCGCCCCGGGCTTCAAACAAATTGACTGACGTTCCGGTGCAGGAAGAAGGAACTCTTCGAAGGCATGGTCGCGACGCCCGCTACTACGCGACGCTCATCGCGACGCCAGTCTTCCTTTCCGCCCGAGCTTCAATCCGATGCTGAATCGCACGCTGCCACGCGGCGATCATCGCGACGCCAGTCTTCCTTTCCTCCCGAGGTCCCATCTGATGTCGAGACGCACGCTGCCACGCGGCGATCATCGCGACGCCAATCTTCCTTTCCTCCCGAGCTCTCTTCCGATGTCGAAACGCACGCTACCACGCGACGATCATCGAGACGCCAGTCTGCCTTTCCTCCCGAGATCCCATCTGATGCCGAAAACGAGTCCAGCTCTGCAGCAGAGTCTTCGGTTCGAGCTCGCTCCATGCGCCGCCGCACCAGCAGGTTCACCGAAAACCTGAAGGAGGAGCTGGATGAAGTTTCTGCCGCCGCCAGTGGTAAATCCGTTCCTGCAACAGAGGTGGCGCCCAATGGCTGGTCCGACAAGAAACCGACCGCGAAGTTGACTCCGACAAAGGCGGCCAAGTCGCCGGATGAAAGTGTCGACAGCTGGCGCCATGGCCGAGATCCCGAAATTGACAACACCGGCGAGTTCGGGTGCGGTGGTTCCTTCGGCACTCTGTCTATAGTGCTTTTTTTCCCTGTTCTCATATGGTACTTGTGGATTGGCGCCACTTACTATGCCGGAAAATTCCCAACTCGTGCTTCTGGTCAGACTTGGCTCGCTTTTGGATCTCAGCTGGTGAATCATGTCTACATTGGCGCTTTTCCCCATCCCAAGGCCTGGTTCTGGTACTGGTCTTGCTTCATTTTCCAGGCTGCCTGCTACTGCTTGCTTCCTGGCGTTTGGGCCTGGGACAAGCCCCTCCCTCTCCCTCATGAGGGCGGCAAGCAGGTCAAGTACTTCTGCAACGCCTTCGTCACTCTTTATTTTACGCTCGCCGTCAAGGCAGTTCTGCACTTCACTGGAATCTGGCCTTTATACACTGCCGTCGACGAGTTCGGACCTCTGCTTTCTGTCGCCATACTGAGCGGTTTCCTTGTCAGCTCTGTTGCGTATCTCTCTGCGCTGTACAGTAGAAAAGCAGCATCGAACGGCAAGCTATCCCATATATGACTTTTTCAAGGGTGCCGAGCTGAACCCCCGGAATTTTGGTTGATTGTAGCTCCCCATCGCCGTGGAGTCTGCAGGGATTTGCAGAAATCCCCGAGTTCGCATAACGGGCAGGGCCAAAAACATAAAACCAACACCTCGTGAGGAATCGCAGTCCGTTGCGCAGCAGAAATTTACAAAGGCATTTTGTGAGTAAAGCATGATATGAGCAACAGAGACTACACTAGATTCCTCTTCACTGCCGTTGTCTATAATGAAACTGCTCAAAACCAAACCCCGTCTCTCACTAGTGTACATATACGCGACCTGTCATGTAATTACCGATCCTTCACCGTAAAAATCATGTTTCGCGAGCTCTTGGAGAACAATCTTGTTGCATCCCTAATGCTTTTGCAACAATGCAGAGGCTGTCTCCGTCGTAGTGGTTCTGCCGATTTCAAAGCCGGTGATTGCAACTCTTGGTCAATAAGTACAAATTGTAGAGTAGCAATTACAGCAATTGCTGCACTCCTTAACAGGTGGCGTCTTGAGTAGCCTTGGAGTTCATGAGAAGAGCAACAATCAAACCGTACAGACCTAATGATTTCGTTAGAAAGCAAAGTTCGCTCGACGTAAATCAAATAAATCGCCTTACCCAAGACTTCGGCGAAAATGAGAATCAAAATCATGCCCACGAATAGACGCGGTTGCTGGGCTGTGCCACGCACACCAGCGTCACCGACAATGCCGATGGCGAATCCAGCAGCTAGACCAGCCAGACCGACAGCCAGACCAGCGCCGAATTGAATGAAACCGGTGTAGAGAGGAAGCTCTTGCTTGAGGCCATCGGAGATGAGGACAGATACCACAAGACCATAGATACCGATAATGCCAGCCATAATAACAGGGACAATGTCTATAGGTACAGATCAGCTGTATGTCAAAATGAGCAAGCTCGAATAGGAAAAGAGGATTTACGCACTCTTCACAATGAGATCGGGACGGAGGACGCCCATGGCAGCGATACCGACACCGGACTTGGCAGTGCCGTAAGAGGCACCCAAGCAGGTGAAGACTATGGCGCAAGTGCAGCCCATGGCACCAAAAAAGGGCTGTGAGAGAATGATTAGCGGAACCTGGGCTTTAAAATG
Source organism: Balansia obtecta B249 (assembly GCA_000709145.1). Lineage (NCBI taxonomy): Eukaryota > Fungi > Ascomycota > Sordariomycetes > Hypocreales > Clavicipitaceae > Balansia > Balansia obtecta. Next base: position 7,531 of record JFZS01000372.1, on the reverse strand, counting down.
CTGAACTGTTGTGATAATGCCGACGATGGATCTATGGGAGTGACGTCGGTCGGGAAACGGGCTGGGCTCGAACTAACTGCGTAAACGGGACTGTGGACACATTTAAAGTTAGCTTGAAAGACGTTCGATGTGGTATTTTTTTTTTTTTTAGATGCAGCATTAATCGATCCATATCTGATCTAAGGATGCCGAGTGCTCCATTTGATGGTCGTTGAAAGCTCGGTTGATCCATTGATTATGGCAGGGAGGCAGCGGTTCACAAACGTACCAGGCTTCGGTGATAGGCATCTTGGCGGTTGTCGGGCCGTCAACAATAAAGTATCAAAGAGAGGTACGTTATGCGGGAACTGTTGCAGTGATGCTCGATGGTTGTAATTGCAATGCAAGAATCAACGATGGCTGGCTGTCGTCGTGATAGCAACGTCGAGATGCGGTGGTGGTTATGGAGGACTCCTTCTGTGGTTGGCGTCGTCAGGTCTTGCCGCAGTAAGTTACGTAATCCAAGCCATGCCGGTTAATCATCGGCTCCACACTGGTATTTGTTAGTGACAGTATTGCTTGAAGCAGGTGGGGGGGGGGAGGACAGATTATATGACGACCGACCGGGTCATGTACATGATTTCCCACCCCGCGCGGCGTGATATTTTAGGTCCCCGCAAACAGGGTATTGATATGCAAAATGGTACCGAATAAGCATACGAAGCAAAGAAACATAGCATCAAATGGATTGCGATGGCGGGTACATTTCATCACTTGCTGTGTACTGATACACAATGGATACGTCCATTTAACACGGCAACATGGGACTTCGGGACTTATGTGCTCCGAGCAACGTTTTTACACCAACGCGCCTTCCACAGTTCGGCTGCAGAAAGAGGGCCAATCATATGCCGTGTTCTCAGTATACTGTCTACACCGTACGTATTTTGCGCAATTCGGAATTATTGCCATCGATATATTCATAGGCTTTTTTAAATCGTCTCGAATTGCTAGCAATGGCCATCCACGCGTTGTGTTTTATGACAACTTACTTATTACCCTGTACTCAAGACTTCACAGGCATCACCTTACCTTGCCACGGCGATTCCATGCAGCAAATAATGTCAAAATCGACAGGTATAAGTTTCTTGACGCGCATGGATCTACTCAGAATATATTAGAATACGGTCCAAAATTTTGCCCCTGAATTTGGCAACCGCAAGGCTGGGCAAGTGACGCCGTCTATGACGTTTCTCCACAGCCAGAACAAAAATCTCCGCCTCAAGACCACTTGTTTGGTGGCTATGGAAGTTGATACCCCGCCCGTTGTAACTCCTAGCGGATGAGCGGCACACCATGGCGAGATCGCATTATCAATAGACTCATGGACCTACAATACATATTCTTATTTTTACAACCTTATATGCGGCCTTGTACATTGGAAAGGTGGCACGCCGTTTGCTTACATCATGTCGGGAGTAGCTCGGAAGATCCTGGTTTGCGCTGCTATTGACGGCCTGATCATTCAGCCACTATCGGCCAAAGGACAGCGACCATTCCAGGCCGTTCGGATAGGTTATGGAGATTCAACAATCTCAACCGTTCCACGCGATCAGATCCCAGACCCGTCTGGACCAGACTCGTCGTTTGAGGCGTTTGGCGTAGTCGGTATGCCTTCAATATGTAGCGCAGGGCCACTTCATGACTGACAACTCCACAGGTTTGATAACAGTTTCAAGATTGAGCTACCTTATTACAATAACCCATCGCCAACAGGTTGCGCAGATATTCGGATATCCAGTATACGTTGTCACTGGTGTCGCCATAACCCCTTGCAGCAAGAGGCAAGAGACAGATGAGTCCATCCGGAGAACTGCAAACTTGCTTCAGAAGCACACACCAGATGTCTTGAACGAAGATGCCGAGAGTAGCGACGAAGAAGAAGCCGAGAATCATTATGTTGCTCTGGATGAAGTCGAGGACGCTGTCCCCGGCACGGAGGACGCCCAACCTGCTTCATCCCAGAGCAGCGTGGTGGATGATGTCATGAAACGTAGGGGGAGTTATGGTAGATTTGCACAGCGTTGGTTCAGCAGGAGTGGCTGGACGATGGACCAAAGAAGAAGCTTGGGCTTGAGTGTCTCAGCTGCTAGCTCCCCGACTGCTCCAGAAGATGATGGTCATATTTCCGGGTCAAAGATATCGATGCAAGAAGAGGCGTGGGCTCAAAACCGCCCGACAGAGCTGCTGCCAAAGCTGTTGAGGACCATGCAGATTTTCTTTGGTTCCTCTAGGAGCTTTTATTTTTCTTACGATATCGATATCACTCGGAGACTTTCAGAGAACCGTGTTCAAGCAAGTCAGGATATACCGTTGCACAACCAAGTCGACAGCCAGTTCTTCTGGAATCGCCACATTCTGGAAAAATTCATCACCGCAGGGCAGGATTCCATTAGCCTGCCTCTCATGCAAGGGTTCGTCGGCCAGCAAAATTTCACAGTAGATAGTGATCCGCCCCAAATGGATGAAGCCACTACGGAATCAGTAGAGCTTGCGAACATGTCAGCCTCAAGTTCACGTCCTGCGTCCCCGCACACCAACCTTGTGCGAGATTCAATTGATTTCCGACCATCTGAAAAACGGTATCTCATTACCCTCGTCTCCCGACGATCTATCCAGCGAGCAGGATTGAGATACTTGCGACGAGGCATCAACGAGGACGGGTTTACAGCAAACATGGTGGAAACAGAGCAACTGTTATCTTCACCAAAATGGGAGCCTTCCACACCAGTACACTCGTTTGTGCAGATTCGAGGTAGCATACCACTTTTCTTCACACAGTCTGCCTACTCGTTGAAGCCCGTGCCTATAATACAACATGGAGTGGAAACCAATTTCAAAGCCTGCAAAAGACACTTTGAAAGACTTTGTTCGCAGTATGGAGTCCTGCAAATTGTCAACCTTGTTGAGAAGAAGGGTGTCGAGGAGCCAATTGGTTCTCAGTACCAGGCAAACATTGAGCGTCTCAATGCAGATTTAAGCGACGACAAGAAAGTCCCGTTCGAATGGTTTGATTTCCACCACGCCTGCCGTGGAATGAAGTTTGAGAACGTTAGTCGTCTCCTCACGATACTAAAGGATAAGATTGAACATCTGGGGAGTACAACCCAAGTTAACGGGAAAATCATGCAAAGGCAAGCAGGCGTTCTGAGAACGAATTGTATGGATTGCCTGGACAGAACCAACGTGTGCCAAAGCTCGTTTGCGAAGCACATGCTGGATTTGCAGTTGAAGACAGACGGCTTCGATATGACTGCGCAAGCAGACCAAGAGACCAAATGGTTCAACACGCTCTGGGCAGATAATGGTGATGCAGTCTCAAAACAATACGCGTCAACCGCCGCTATGAAGGGCGATTATACCAGAACAAGGAAGAGGGACTATCGAGGAGCTCTTAATGACCTTGGACTTTCACTTGCACGTTTCTATAGCGGGTCAGTAATTCTTACCTGCCACAAACCATTTTGGTGGAAACTCTAGTGTTCCAAGTCACAGACTGACAAAGATCCCAGTATGGTCAATGATTACTTCAGTCAAGCCGCTATAGACTTCTTACTTGGCAATGTTACCGAAAAGGTATTCGACGAGTTTGAATCTGATATGATGACCAAGGATCCAGCTGTCTCAATTGCCAATATGCGCCGAGGAGCCGTTGAACTCTGCCAGAAGCGAGTTGTTGCAGATGCGAACGAGGAGATACACGGAGGTTGGGCATTAATCAGTCCCAACACAACCAATACCGTGAAAACATGGCCAATGGAAGAGGTCATTCTGTTGCTAACCGATGCGGCCCTGTATCTATGTCGCTTCGATTGGGACCTTGAAAAAGTATCCTCATTTGACCGGGTGCATCTCGCCAACGTTACGCACATCAAATTCGGAACATACATCACCTCAACCATGGCCCCCATGCACATGGACGAAATGAAGAATGTCGGCTTCGTCATCTCGTACCAACCAGGGGAAAGCAACGTCAAGAGGACGAACACGCGAACCCTATCAACGCAAGGGGACATTGTGCCAAGCCCAGCCCCTCAACCCGGCAAGGATAAGACTCATTTTAACTTTGCGAACTTCTTTTCTCCCAAGGTAAAGTCTTCTGATATCCGAACATTGGCATTTAAAGCCCCGTATATGGATACTTCGACCGCTGTAGCAGGGGCTGGGGGCGTGCAACAGACAGAACTGCAACAAGTCGTAACTATATGTGCTGAGATTGAGCGGCTTGCCTTGGAGGCCCAACTGTGGAAAGACGGGGAAAATGGCAAGGGTTTGATGGAAAAGGGGGAGGTCATCTCGTTGCAGGAAGCCAAGAAGAACACGGGTTTACTGGAACAACTGGGGCATTCCATCAAAAAGCTTGTATGGGCGTAAGTAGGTTTTGTGCGCGGTCTGCTGGTCCGCACCCCTTCTTTGTCATCCCTATGAAGAGAGGCATGGACATGCACCACGAATCAACGATTGAATATCACAATCATTCGATGTCTTGAGCCTTTCAATCACAATTCCCCCACGTCCTCAGGTCGTATGGATGCGATACAAATGCATCTGGTACCGCATATTCTCCAACTGAATCGGGTACGTCAACCCTTCTGGCAACCTAAACCATACTGAATCATGCGACTCGAGCTGTTCCCACGCATATCCTTGGTTTTCAGTCTCCAATAGAGTATGATTTAACAGCCAGTGCATCGGGTATTTCTTCTTCTCCTTCCCCACTGCTGCCTCGGAATAACTTCCCGGACTGTCCACAACGAGCAACAAGCTCTCTGAAGGCAAGGCTCTGCCAAGAGCTCTCAAGAACTTGGTCGTCTTGCCGATGCCTCCGTTTGTATATAGCTCATTCAGCGTGAACAGGAGGGTCACGACCTGTGGTTGCGACCCTATAATATCAACAAGTTTGTCCGCTGTCAATTCAAGCGCATCTGCTTGTGCAAAGGTGGCTTGGAGCTGACCTGGCTCGACTAGCGGTTTATTCGACGCCTTAGCTGCCGCGGACGCGTATTTGGATAACACAGGAGCAGTCGTCAGTGAGTTCTGCAACGATGACGTGACGTGTGCCCACGGACCAGAATCAAGCAATGTGAGAGCTCCATGACTATTTGTGCTCTGGATGTACGACGCGAAGGCGACATGTTCGGCTGCGCAGCCTCCTATGCAGATCATCCGGAGCCTTGGCCGTAATTCGGACTCTGGCGCATTACCTTCCTGATTCTGGATGGTCTCGGATGATGTAGAGACCGCTTCAAGACTTGCAGCTGGTCCCACCGGCTCATGTGCATGAGTTACTATCCCATCTGTGTACTGGTGAAGGCGCAGAAAGACGGAGGCATAGCACAGCGCCCGTGTAGGGCTCCATCGCGCAGCGTAAGCCTCTAGATATTCTTCGTTCCCGAAAGCGACATGAAAATCCCGATTGAACAAGGCATGCTTGATCTCCTGCAGCAAAGTGGGAAACCGGTCTGACGACAGTGCAGCAGCGAAGGCGTTGGAGAAGATGTCAAGCAAGGCCTGCTGGTCTTTACGTGACTGCGTGACATGGTCAGCTGAGGGAGCAGCACGCTGGTTTTGTTGCTGTGCTTCCGCCTTGTGAGAGTTCTTGACGAGTGCTCTGTCTTTCTTCCTGGAGAGTGAATTCTTGCTGGCCATTATGTTTTGGAGGGACAATTCGGGACGTAGCAGCGGTTTGGTTCATTAGTTGTCATGAAGTGATGACAGGTTCATGTACAGACACATGGAAGAGTCTCAATGTCTGATCGAGCGCCATGTACTTTATTAGGACGAACCTGATAAGTTCCCGGCTACTGACTGATTCCTCGACGTGCTGCAAATTGGGGTTTATTAGATTGCGTAGGAGCACCGTGGCAGACTGTGTCAGTCAAACTGTGGATTTTTGCCGCCGACCAGATGTATTGGAGGGGAGCTGGCCCAGTTTTCTGACCCTATCGATAAGGCACACAGCGGTATTCATCGGCGAGCATGGAGGGAGTACTTGTTGGAGCAGTCCGTTGCGACGTGCTTACCAAGTACAACAGCAACAGCATACGGGGCCCACAGGGTGCCAGGGTACGCAGTGCCATGACATAGCCGCCTGCCTGGTGTTGAAGCTCCCACCACCCCGTTGCCGCAAGTGTTGTCACTTTTTTTTTTCCCACTCTTCCCCGAGACCTTTAAAACGCAAGCCTCCCTCCCCCCCCCCCCCCCGACTTCCGTCCCCTCGGTCGTCTTTTCGTCTTGTCCTCTTACACATCCCATTGTTCAGAACACACCGCCATCATGCCTTACAGCGAGATTGACCAGCTTGCCATCAACACCATCCGCTTGCTTGCTGTACGTTGAGCTTTGTCTACCCCGCCACGCTGCCCCGCCATGACCGCTTTGCTTGCTTGCTTTGCTTGCTTGCTTTGCTTGCTTGCTTGCTCGCTCAGCGCCGCGACGAGAAGGCCACGCTCGCACGGTGGAAGAGGGGGATCTCGCAGTCAATCATGGAGATTTGGGGGTTGCGCGATATTGATGCAAAAAAAAAAAAAAAAAAAAAAAAATACTGACGCTTTCGTGACTTGCAGGTTGATGCTACCTTCAACAGCAACTCGGGTCACCCCGGTGCTCCCATGTCAGTATCATCGGCTTATGCCAGAATAGGGCAAAGAATGCTGACTTGACCTTTTTGTCCAGGGGCATGGCACCCATTGCCCATGTTTTGTTCAACAAGTTCATGAAGTTCAACCCCAAGAACCCCAAGTGGTTGAACCGGGATCGCTTCGTCCTCTCGTAAGTCTGGCGTCCGGATAGGGATGATGACGGCAATGGGTGACAAAGCTGACGTGGGTGGCGACAAGTAACGGCCACGGGTGCATGCTGCAGTATGCTTTGCTGCACCTCTTTGGCTATGATCTGAGCATTCAAGACCTCAAGGACTTCAGAGTAAGTACAGAAAATCAACGTGGTCGTCACCAGACACAACACCATCTGACAGCCTTCGAAGAAAGTCGACAGCAAGACCCCAGGCCACCCTGAGGCCCATGATACCCCCGGAGTTGAGGTGACCACTGGCCCTCTGGGTCAAGGTGTTTGCAATGCTGTTGGTCTTGCTATGGCCCAGGCTCACACCGCTGCCGTATTCAACAAACCTGGATTCGATGTCGTTGACAACTACACATACTGCTTCCTCGGCGATGGTTGCCTGATGGAGGGTGTTTCAAGTGAAGCCTCTTCCCTTGCCGGCCACCTTCAGCTAGGCAACCTCATCTGCATCTATGACGACAACCACATCTCCATTGACGGCGACACCAACTGCGCCTTCACTGAAGATGTCGTCAAGCGATACGAGTCTTATGGCTGGCACGTTGAGGTTGTCGATGACGGTGACACCGACCTTGTCGGCATGGAGGCTGCCATCAAGAAGTGCCAGCAAGTCAAGGACAAGCCCTCATTGATCAAGCTCAGGACCATTATTGGCTACGGATCCCTGCAGCAAGGCACACAGGGAGTA
>JFZS01000371.1:0-22898 GCA_000709145.1 Balansia obtecta B249 | reverse complement strand
AGAACTATTACTAAAACTAAGCTAGTAAGTTAATTAAGTACTTTTTATAAGTAATTTAAGATTTATTCTTACTTTTTTAGTAGCTATAAGTATAGTTTAAGTTTATAGTATTAAGGCTTCTTTACTTACTTAAAAGTAATAAATACTTTAAATAAGCTTTTTTTTTTTTATTTATAACTATTAATATTACTTTTTTTATACTTATACTTTAGAAGTAATATACTATTAAAGTAAAATTAAAGGAAAGGTAATAAATTAATTAAGTCTTTTTTCTAGTGTTTTTAGGCTATTCCTGCGTTGCTACTTAAGTGCAAGCGAAAGCGCAAAAGTTAATAGTAATATAAGCTATAATTAATATAAAAAAAGTATAGTATAATTTTATAGTTAAAAGTATTAATATATATAATAAAATTATTATAATAATAAGTAATACTAGAATAATAAATATCAGTATATAAACTAAAAGATTTATAAGAATTAGCTATTATAAAAAAAAGATTAAAAAAAAAAAACTTTACTAATATAACTACTTATAAGTCTTTAAAAATAAAAACTTAAAAAAGAAAAAGAATAATATTATAACTTAACTAATAGCTTAGTAAAATATTAGCTTAAAAAAAACTAATTAACTAATTATATTACTACTTATTACTTTACTAGTAAATAGAAGAAATAATTACTACTTAATAGAAATAAGTAATACTATTAATTACTACTATTACTAGTAAGTACTTAACTATATAAGACTTTATTGCTTAAAACTATTCTTCTAGCTAGTCTTTAATACAATTATTAGTTATAATTATAATTATAACTTAGCGTTATATTGCTTAGCCTGAACTGCCTTGTAGTCCTGCTTACATAAACCGACCTTGATCGTCACAGGCTGTTAGCGAACAGAAAACTACTCTATGCTGCAAGCTTTCGCGCCGACTAGGCGCTTCAGCTTCGCCCCGTTAAGCCCTCACCAAAAATAATTTCTTGACTACTACACCCCTTACTACATATTGTTTCTCTATGCTACTGCATGACACAAGATGACGACGAAAACACGGCTAGGATTTGTCAATTCGGACTTGTCTACGTAATTGATCCGCAGTTTGCTCATACACATACTATGATATTGCTACACGGGCGCGGTAGCAACAGCCAAGAATTTGCTGAAAAGCTCCTTTCATCTCACCTATCCGACAACACGTCTCTGACCGAAAAGTTATATGGGTTGCGGTGGGTTTTCCCTTCGTCGCAAGAACTTTGGAGTACGACATTTCAGGAGCCAATCCCGGCCTGGTTCGAAGCACACTCCTTAACCGACATTACTGCTAGACCAGATCTCCAGACAAGTGGTATCAAAGACTCCGTGGATTATCTACAGGACTTATTAGATAATGAAATGGAGAAAATTGGTGGACAAGCTTGCAATTTGTTCATGGGAGGTATCAGTCAAGTGGCGCGATAGGTTTGTGGACATTGCTCTGTCGAGGTCCTGCTTGTGGTATCGGAGCGTTCCTGGGTGCTAGTACTTGGCTTCCGTTTGCTTCAAACCTAGAACGAGTTATTTGTCTTCCAGGCAACATAAAAGGAGAGCTGTCTGAAGCAACTGGCGACGGAGACGAATTCGACGCCTTCGTTACAAGCATGATAACAAGCTTCAAGCAAGGTGTCCTTCACTTACAATGGGGGAGCTTGCCTAAGAGTTTCCTTGGCCATGGCGTAGAAGACGCCTACGTTGATGTAAAACTTGGAAGGCAAGCTAGAAAAATTCTCTTAAGAGCCGGCTTCGTTGTAGAGTGGAAGGAATACTCAGGCGCTGAGGAAGAGGGGCATTGGTTCAAAAGGCCAAGACCCAATCCCTGCCGTAGGGAGATATTCGCACCAATCCGCTAAGGCACCCTTGATATCAGCCGTATTCAGAGCTTTAACAAACTCCCAATATTCAGGATACCATCCGGCTAATTACCAGTCAATGATTGAAGTAATATGCAAGTCGCCGCCTTCCTCAGCGTCCCAATCAACTATAATATTCCGGGGATGAAGGTCTCCGTAAGTAGCAACTAGCTTGTGATCCACTCTCATCAACGACTGAATCATCTTGATCCAAGCAGTATGTGTCCTTCCATGCTAGTAGCAGAGGAAGTTATTGAAGTCAGTCTCGGTGTAAATAGAATTGACGCTAAGTCGCTGACACCTTCTTATATCCTTGCAAGTGCCTGACACAAAATTTCCAATTCTCATTTTCTCCCTAACCGTAGGTAGTGGAATGGATCGTAGAGCAGAAAACACCTGTATTAATTGCTGTTGAATAGATGCTTTGTGGACTGTTGTTAATTGCGGCCACATCATCTCAAGCGATCGGCCGGGCGCACGAGACATGAACAAGTACATCCTTCGGCCTGATTTCAAAGTGCCTAGACACTGCGGTATTGGAATCCCAAGTGAGAGACTGTAGAGGTACTCTAAGTTACTGATTTCGTCGAGGTCGAGGGAGGTGCTAATCTTAACGACTTCGGATAACCCAATGCCAATAAGAAATGTACTATGCAGTTGCCATATAAATTCTCCTCCTTGGATCGCTTCGTTTAGTCCCGTAACGATATACAAGGGTTGATTGGTTGAGAGGTCGTGATTGCATGTCGTTGTACCCCTCAAAGACAATTTCACAATCCTATCGTCGAGAGGATAGATAATATCAGGTGAGTCATCAAGCAGGAGTCCACGCAGCTCATTCGAGGGATCTGGGTAATCAATATCTTCACTGTAGTTCTCTGTATTTTGCGTGGCTGCTAGATTTGCGACAAGTTGATCGTAGGATGCTGCTTGCTGCTGTAGGAATTGAATTTAGATTTGCAGTAGGGTTCTCCTTCAGCTTCGTCTTGATTTGGTTAAGTACTAGACTATTGGCCAGCTTGCAGGCCTTCTCTACCGTGCACTCTTTCGATTGAGAGCTGACCGAAGGCGAGTTGGACTGGTACTTTGAGCCAGACATAATGCGACCGTGAATAGTTAGCCGGAAAGCCTTAAATAAAAGAAACGTACGTTGCGCGAATTGACTTACTAACTAAAGTAACCAGAATTTTTTTTTCTCTTCTTTTCTAGTTTTCCTTTAACAAGGACGTAATGTTCATCTAACATAAACATTGAAAAAAGTATAGGCTAGGCAAAGAGTTCTTTTTATGCCTTAAGGCCCAAGTATTGACCCACTAGATTAGTAGACTTAATTGGTCCGTTCTATGGAGCGAGGCTTGTTTAAAGCACAACTACTTAAATAAAAAAATTAAAGTTGCATATTACTATAATTACTAACTATATATTATTTAAACTTATATATTAATTACATTAATATACATACCTTAAGTACATCGTATTAAAAACTATTATATAAGGAATGCAACTAAATCGTTTGGAGCTAGCTATTGTAGTTGTCTAGGAGTACTACAAACTATCGAATGTTAGGTGGGTCACATGACCTAGGTGCTGCTTTCGCACATTTTTTACATTGCTGCCTTGGTCCACCTAACAAAGTATAGTGCTAGATTATAGGGCGTTACCTTTTGCAGTGCTAGCATAAATGGAATGAAAATTATTATAAGAAAAAATAATAAAACTAATTAATAGCGTGCGTACAGTAATAATAAATATATAGGTAGAGAATATAATAAAAGTATAAAAGAGATATAGATCAAGATTAGATAATTATTATTTATTTGTTATATCCTCTCTAGCATATACAAAAGAGATTAGCGTTTCGCACAGAGTAACTAGGAGTGCTCACCTGACTAAACCTTAGGGTTAAGTCAACCATTAAGGTGACGACGGACCTTGATAAGCTGTGTAGCTTCTGCCAGCCCGCTATCGAAGCGAGAGGCCGACTAAATTAGCAAGCTAGACGGGCAGTAGTGCATTTCTCAATCCTTCGCATTATGACCTCGTCTATTTCCGCAAAAATCATGGCTCACGTCGATCAAAAAGACCGGCCCTTATAGGAGCTTCTATTCGCCTACGCTTCAGGCCCTCCGACCTCTTTTGATTAACATTCAGCTATGACCATATTTTTGAATGGCTAGTTGTTTTATATCTGTGGCCTTTCATGCCTGTTCCCCTGGGCTGGCATCTGCTTGTGCTATACGTCTATCCAGGCGTGCCTGAGCTGTTATAGGAAACAGTCTGAATCAAGCTTGTGTTCTCAGCTCATGGACTGGACTGATCGATAGGTTATAGGCCCCTACCGGTCATAAGAAGCTTGATGATTATATCACCCTTGAAATTTGTAATGCTGCCACATCGCTGCCTGTATAAGTACTATGAGTTTGCTGCTCAACATGTGCGACTACGCCAATCGTTCTGATCCTTCTTTGCTACAGACTTTGGCTGTGAGGCTGTGAATGAAGGTCGCTGGATATATAGTCTCGACTTGCAATTCAGTTCGAACTTGAACGATGATTCTGGGAGAAAAAAAAAAAACGAACAATACGGAGTACCCAGCGAAAAATGTTGTCAGTGCTAATTTACCACGCACGCCAGCACGCCAGGCAACCGGCCGAGTTTGCGGAATTGCAGTCAGCAAGGTTTCATCAAATTTTAACGCCACCCGATAACGCCACCCGATGTTTTATGTAATTAGCTATGTCCTTCTCAAGATATAATAGGGCATTGGCGAGGGGCAGCATCTGTGATGCTACCATACTTGCGTATTTATTACCTTCATGACACGCAACGGGCTTTCAGGTGTTACGGGGTGCCAGACTGCATCCAACGTTTATCCTGCCCCCCCCGCACTTGCGACCCGTCTTTAACCAGTTTGTATTGCGTGATGTAAAAAAGTCCAATGAGCATGAGGTCAGTTTATCCTTTTGTGCGTTCCCCGCTGCCGGACGATAAGTCTTACGTTGAGGCCTAAAATTTGTCTGCAAACCGTATGCGAGCATATCATATAATAGCTACGATGTTGTTGTCTCTACTCTTGCCTGCCATTCACGTCACATTTGCGCGGGCTGAAGAAATCAAAACACCATTTGACGTTTTAGACTTTATTGACCCATTGATTGGAACTTCAAATGGAGGCAAAGTTTTCATATGGTCACCTGATTTTTTTTTGTTTGTCATTTAGGGTTTTTCACGTTGACAGAAAAATTCAAGGCAATGTTTGGAATGGCCAAATCTGTTGCAGATGTTAATAAGGAAAGACAAGGCGGCTTTTCAACTAATGATGGCGAAAGTGAGAGGCATTTGTATCACGGTGCTGTTTTATCTTACTTGTCTGACTTTTCTCAGTCACTGGATTCTCTCACATGCATGATAGTGGAACGGGTGGAGTAAGTTCTTTGGAATGTTGCTTCACAAAGATACTGATTGAATAAACAGGAAGCTTCGCTGGGGAATTTCCCTCTATTTCCACAAACTGGATGCGAGAAAGTTGACCTAAACAACTGCTACTTCCCCAAGACCACACGAGCATCGCAAAGAGTCTCTGAATCCGTCGAAGCCCGCCCGGGCTATTTCGCCGTGTCATTGAACACGTCAGTCCACGCGGAAATGACAGTGACCAACCATACTGCCCTTTACAAATTTACCTTTCCAACTGACGGCACGCCTACCAAGCGCAGTGGCATTGATGCCCATGACAAAATGCCGTATAGCCCATTAATTCTAGTTGAATCGACATACCTAGCGAATTCCAGACGCAATGGAAGCATCGAGGTTGACCATGATATGGGCAGGATCACCGGTTTCGGGACGCTTAGCCCATCATTTGGATTTGGAACTTACGATTCGTACTTTTGTGCCGATTTCGAAGGTGGAAAGATTCGTGATACTGGTGTTTTCCATAAATAACCGGGTAGGGACCAAGCCAAAGTCACTCAAAGTGCCGAACAGTGGAACTGTGGTACCGGGAGGGGCCTGGGTTCAATTCCAGCCGCCTCGACAAAACCAGATCAAGGCGCGGGTTGGTCTGTCATTCATAAGCACGGAACGAGCTTGCAAGAATGCGGAAAAGGAGATCCCTAGTTTGATTTTGATGCGGTGAGGGAAACTGCTGAGAGAGCATGGAGAGATAAGCTCAGAGTTGTCCAATCAACAACACTGGAATTCCCAGCGCCCTACAACGAACATTCTGGAGTGGTATTTACAGGGCTATGCTTTCTCCACAGGAATATACAAGTATGCATTCGCCAAGAATATAATCATGTAATGGCGAAAATACTGAGTTGCATCACAGATGAAATCCACTCTGGAAGAGCGACGAGCCATACTTTGACTCATACTACTGTATCTGGGACAGTTTCCGCAGCACTCACCCTCTCATTACGCTGATAGATACATATGCCCAAGCATTGATGATTCGCTCTTTAATTGAAATATACCGTCATGAAGCCAAATTACCAGATTGCAGCATGTCGTTATGCAAAGATTACACACAGGGCGGAAGCAACGCAGACAATCTGTGGACAGATTCTTATCTGAAGGGACTCACTGAGGGGATTGATTGGAAGACAGGATATGCGGCTGTTATTTCCGACGTAGAAGGTACGTGCTGATCTTTAATCTTGTGATGAAACGTCTTTTCTTGACGTACACTGATTTCTGAATCTTAAGATGAGCCTCTTGTCTGGACATTTGAAGGCCGTGGTGGCCTTCACAGCTGGAAGACAAAGGGATACATTCGGACTGATGACTTTGACCCGTACGGCGTCGGCATCTTTACAAGGTCTATTTCACAGACGATTGAATACTCCTACAACGACTTTTGCATTTCGGAAATGGCAAAATCAATGAACAAGATGGATGATGCAGAGAAATACCTAAAGAGATCGGCGAACTGGAAGAACATGTTTGATCCCACTTCCCGATCGCGCCTGAACATTACTGGCAGTTCGAATAAGGCCATGCTGGTTGACGGCGGTTTTCAAGGGTTTCTCCAGCCAAGGTACATGAATGGAACTTTTGTCTATCAGGATCCCGCCATATGCACCAATCTTTTCAACTTCACATCCTGCTACCTGAGTCCTGATGGGCATGAGACGTACGAAGGCGGCTCATGGCTCTACTCTTTTTATGTCCCGCACGACCAAGCCACCCTCATTACTGCGCTCGGCGGACCGACTGAGTATACTCGCCGCCTGGAGTTTCTTCATGACAACCTGGATTATTCTATGTCGCGAATGAGCAGTCTTATCTACTGATGTACCTTTTCCACTTGGCCGGCCGCCCAGGATTGTCTTCTCGATATGCTCACCGATATATCCCTAATGCATTCAACGACACAGTAGGGGGAGACCCAGGGAATGACGACTCCGGAGCAATGGGAAGCTTCGTAGCCTTGACTATGATGGGGCTATATCCAATGAGTGGTCAGAATATGTATCTCATCATACCGCCGTTCTTCCCAGAAGTCGGTTTAAAGAGTCCTGCTACAGGCAACACAGCTACTATCAGAAACGTCAACTTCGATCCAGCCTACAAGAACATATTCATTCAAAGCGCGAAACTGGATGGAAGACGTATAATAGGCCTTGAATCACGCATGAATTTTTCAGTAAAGGAGGCCTCTTGGAGCTGACACTTGGGCCAGCAGAAAGCGGCTGGGGCTCCGGAAGGAACAACATTCGACCTAGTGCATCTACTCATTTCTGAATTTGAAACCATATGCGGTTAATCAGTGGAATAAATTGAGTTCAGTGAGGGAAACCAATGCCTTAGTCTATTGCACGTAGCTAGCTGGTTGGACAAAGCGACCCATGGACTGTGAGACGCACGCTGTTCAACGAGTCGATCGACAGAATCTGAAGCAACGCGATCACGGTTTTAGCTAGCTATTCAATATTTTTAAAATTCTCCTATTCCTCTTCAGTTATACCTTTTGTGCTTTTATAAGTCACTCTTGCAATGTCTAACATACAATAAGCACGGCCAAGTCGGTGGCTTGCACTTGCGCAATTCACAAATCTTCGATCGTTTGCCCATGTCTCGCCTAGGAACCAATGAAAATCACATGTAGAGATCGATTGTAGATATAGATCAATGATAATGTTCATATCACAATTGCTCCGTGCGTGCCAATGCCCTCAACCACTGCTCCTAGGTCCATTTCTTTGTTGAACGCTATTCTGGTGTGGTGGGTCCCTGGAAGCGCGCGGAGACTAAACCATATTTCCCAGCCTTGGGTGACTTGCCTAGCAGGCAGTCAACGACCAAGATTCGCAAGTTCTTTTCGATGAATCCCAAGCCAAACTCTGTCGCCCAAGACGTTGCAAAAGAGATGCTATCATGGGTTGGCCATGATCTGATCTCCTGCACCAATCCGCAGACCCTCTGGGCTGGATACGGCCACCTCTGTGCCCTCACAGCCCGTCTTGCGGAAGATTTGGATGGCGCCCTGGACGATTATAGCAAATCCTTAGACAAGATACATCTCATCCTTAAGATTGTTACACCGCTAGTTGGTCCCTACGATGAGGGATACTTGAGGAAAATCCTTAGCTACTGAGTTGAGCAGTATTTTTACGACAAGATAGCGCCAACCCTTGGTAGCCTCCCCTTCGCCAGGTGTCTTGCAACTACGTTGGGTATGCGCGACAAGGCCCGAGCCGCTGGGCTTCAGGACATAAATGCAAGCCTCATGACAGACCTGCGGCTTTAATACCCTATACCTGGAGGTAAACGATCGTTTCTTACGCCCAGACAAGTCTACTTAGTTTTGCGATGGCTGGCTGAATTCTACAGCAGTTACTGGAAAGGCGGGCAGCTCCCGCGTTCACAGTTGATCTTGCCGCCACTTGATGAGACTAAGCTGAGGCAATTGTCACAGGAAATGATGAGGAAAGGCGTGTGGCTCAATGGGGGATACACGTACTTAGCTATACGACGTAGCGAGTATAGCTCCCTTATGGATGACAAGGATTCCGAATGGTCCTCTTTCTTTTGCTGTCACGATCGAGATTCTGGTATGTCTATTGCGGAACTTGCTTCCACTTTCCTGACACCGTGTGGGCGTGCAGTGGAGACCTACTTGCACGGAGATGTCAAGTCAGAAAACATGTACTCGACCGAGGATGGTAAAGAGGTGGCCTTTTTTGACTTCCAGTACGTCGGCCTCGGCCTCGGGGTCTGCGATCTGGCAAAACTCTTCACATGTTCTGTCCCCCTTTTAGATGCTGGCTGATATGATCATCAATTAGCCATCAGCGATAGTGAACGGGCTTTGCTGGAACGATATCACAACCAGCTACTTGTAGACGATAAGCACACAAAAGCACCGAACTACAAATGGAAAGAATTTCAACGGCACTGGGAGGTCGCTCTCGTAGACTGGTGTAAATTTCAGGCATCTTGGGGATTTTGGGGCAATACAGCATGGCTTCACGCCAGGGTTCGTTATATTTTGAACGAAGAAAATTTTTAAAACTTGGTTAGGGATTGAAGTTAAAGAATAAACTTGAACACATGATGTAGGACCTTGATGTCCATTCAAGCAGATTAGTTAATTTTTGAAGGACTGCTTCCCTTTTTGTGCTCTTTCTCTGTGTTTCTCGGAAGCTTCTCAATAAGAACCGGCTTGCCTTTCAAGGTGATCTTGAAATTCAGTTTTGCGTCATTATCGACCGTGAAAGTGTAATCCCCAGGATACAAATACTTGTCGCCATGGATGTCCGCCCTCGCAAGAGCGCCTACAACCACGGGTAGAACGATATCTTTACCCGCCCCCACCTGAATGTCTCGAACTCGACCATATGATGCGAGTCGCTTATTGGGTTGTGGCGATGGCCCTGCATTAGTAGATGAAACGTACAAAAGGGTCACATAGTCTGACGTCAGACCGGCCTCTCCTCCTACGTTCTTGACCTCCACAGCAACAGTTGCAATGACAGCAAGATCTTTGCGATCGCCAGAGCTAGATATCACTTCGTCGATGTTGAAGGATATGTTTGGAACTCGTTTCAATTTGGTTGAGAACTTGGTGTAGTGCAAGCCATGTCCAAATTCCAGTGTTGGTTTACCTTTGTACCACATGTATGTCCGTCCTGGGATCTTAGATGTCGGACGCAAGTTCATATCATTCTGATCATTGCCTTTGATGTAGTCCTCCGGATATTGGGTAATGGGGAGGCGACCTGCAGGTGACGCAGTGCCGGTGAGAATATTGAGAACTGCGGTACCGCCGTCCTGCCCAGGATATCCTGCCCAGAGGATAGCATTTACATTCGTGTTCTTCAAGAGGGCGGCGTCATCGATCTGACCACCGCCAAACTGGACAACGACCAGAGGCTTTCCGAATTTGGAGAGCTGCGATATTAGCTCCAATTGATTGCCTGGCCATGAAATGGTTGTCCGGTCAAGATCCTCTCGCTCTATCGATGTGTCGATGCCACCAAGAAAGATGATGCAATCAGCATTTTTCGCAGCGGACAGTGCCGCGTCAAAGCCGGCCGTGCTTTCGGAATCGATACTTGTCCCCTCTTCAGATTTGAGATCAGGCCAATGCTTTTTGAAAGCATCAAGGGGGCTGACCAAAAATGGAGCTGTTCCTTGATAGTTTCCCTGCATCTGAATGGTTGCGTTGGCCCAAGGCCCGATGACGGCAATTTTCTGCATCTCTTTTCTCAGTGGCAGGGTGCCGTCGTTCTTTAAGAGGGTCATTCCATCAACAGCGGCCTGATATGCCAGCTTCTGAGCTTCCTTCGTGTTAACATCAGACCATGATAGTTTAGCATAATCCGTATCACCGTTATCCACAACTTGGTCGAAGTAGCCGACTTTGAGTAGTGCCCCGTATAATCTAGTTAATGATCTATCGACCTCGGCTTGGGATGTCAGCTTGGACTTGATCGCGTTACCCATGGAGTCATAGGTTGTCCCGCATTCAAGATCAGTGCCGGCATTAAGTGACACTGCCGCAGCCTGTTCAAGGCTACCAGCGTAGTTGTGAGGTTTATATATGTCCCCTACAGCACCACAGTCCGATACTACATAGTTGTAGGTCTTATTGAACCCCCAGGAGTCACGCAGGACATCTTGAAGGAGGTATCGGCTTGCACATGAGGGAGTTCCATACACTGAGTTGTAGGCACACATGATCGAGGAGACTTCTGCATCGCGGACACATGTTTTGAACATTGGCAAGTAGTATTCAGCCATATCCTGTGCCGTGGGCGTGAAGTCATTTTGGTGGCGCCCGACTTCGAGGTCATAGGCAGCAAAGTGTTTGCATGTGGCATGTACTCGCTTATACTTGGACGCAGGGCCCTGAAGTCCCGTGACGAAGCTTTGTGCGTATCCTTGTACACGAAGGGGATCTTCCCCGGGTGTTTCCATACCTCTCCCCCACCTAGGGTCTCGGAAACCGTTGACGTTGGGAGTCCAAAAGTCGAGACCGGCATGTCCCGTATTTGCAAAGGCGCGGGCCTCAGTGCCGATGAATGTCGCTATCTTGTGAATCAGCTGGTCGTCAAACGTAGCACTTAGAGTAATTGGCATTGGGAAGCTCGTGGCAGAACTAAAATCGACCCCCAAGGGACTTTGAAAATAGACTGAGTGGCTACGGCCAACCCCATGGAGGGCTTCGTTCCACCAGCCATAATTTGGAAGACCTAGCCTCGAAGCACCAGGAGCCACGTCCTCAATATTGGCAAGCTTCTCTTCTAGCGTCATGGACCCGACCAGATCTTGCACTCTATCTTTCCATGCCAGTGAGCTGTCACAAATCTTTTTGGAACACAGTGGTTCTCGGCGGCAGTTAGGGACGCCTGGTATGGATAGAGCTTCTTGGAGCGGTTTCCGGATCTTATAAACGCTCATGCTTGATCAACCATTAGCTGGATTGATCAGAGATCAAAGGTGATTTTCTTGATATGCTCACAATTTGCTACCACCGCACTTGTCCTGTAAATTACCTGAACAGACTACGTCGCAGGATGATTTGTCCACCTGAGTGTAACCCTCAGCTAGGGTACGCCCACACGAGCAGTAACTGTTCACTTATATGAGCCCATTTGCACGTAATTTCCAGATAGTGGGAATGAGATTCAATGGTCCATTGCTTACATTCCATTAGCGACACCGCTGTAACTAAAGCCGGCTGCTCCACAAGTGTCGGCGCAGGATTGCACAGTATTGAATCTGTAGTTTCGCCGTTGGTAAAATGGCAGGCCGTTCTGGTTAGCTGGGCCACTATAACAGCCAACATAGTCCAATTCGGCTTTGTAAGCCGGGAGGCATTGTTTTTGAGCGTCGATTTGACCTGCCCATGTAAAGGCAGGTAGAAGCACAAGCCAGTTCCTCTGACGCATGGCTATTCTATCGTGGTTTGGAATCCGGAAAGAAAAACGATGTGAATCGACAACTGGCGAATAGAAGTGGGAAGAAGCTGTGCAAGTCCGAGTTCTTATAAAACCTCGAACCCTAACCTGTGCTGCGCGAGGCGGCAGTTTTCGCTGGGCTCTTGACATCTGCCGAGGAGACTACACATCAACTGAGGTTTTGCACCCGACCTGACCTGACCTGACTGTATGTAGGACTGGTATATAGCCATTTTAGCCAATTAAAACTATATATTCTACTATCCTTGCTACTATCCTTACTACTATCCCTACTACTATCCCTACTACTTTCTACTACTATTACGCTATAAAATATCTTATAAAATCACTAAAATTTATAAAAAAATTATAAAGTATTTATTTACTTTATAATTCATTAGATAAAATTTTTAGTATTTTTTTAGTTATTATTTTTATATTATATAGATATTTAAAGACCTTAGTTAGGATCCTATTATGGAGGTCTAATTAAAGGAGCTTATTTAAGCTATAAGACACACTTAAAAGACCCACATGTTGCATGGTATATATGGGGGCCTAACAGGCATCAACAGTGTGGCGTGGCCAACAGGTCAGGTCGGATCCAAAACCTCAGTTGATCTATAGACTCTTTGCCGAGATATCAGACTTTAGCCGATTTGTCTCATAATAGTCCAGTACGACGATGCTTGTTTAATACTATCCATGTCAAGTAAAGGGTTTGATATTGCATATCGATAGTGAAGCGCAGACTAGCTATGAGTCACTTTTTTCAGATGAGATGTAAGGATTAAGGTTAACAATAGGCAGTTTCGCTGACGTATGTGAGCCGTGCGATCCGTACTACAATATAACCCTTGAATATTTTACAAATCTACAAACAATGTAGCGCGAGCTTGCTAAGGTTTGCTAATATACTACAGTATCAAATACATCTATGTGTAACAAAGGTCCTGTGGGTCGCATACGGAAGAACCCGCGAACGGGGTGCCCGTGGCAAGTTTTCCCCTGGTCTAGTTGGAAAGAGCCGACATTGAGACACATTTATTTAATTGATAGTTTGACCGAACCAGGGGAAAGCCTCGAGGCTCGTGCGCATTACTTTAGCCGCTAGAGTATTGTTCCAGATAAATAGTTACCGACTATCCTATACGGTTAATGTATAGTTTTATTGCTATGGTCTTTGTGAAGCGATTTTTCCTTCGCTGTTCAAATTGTAGCTACGCCGTATCTCATCTTGCAAAAAACTACCATGCCTTTTATGAACTCTAATTTATTTTTATCACCAAGCATGCACATGGATAAAATGGGGCGCGGGGGGGGGGGGGAGGGGCGGAAGGATCAAATAGTGACACAATTATCCTGAGACATTACAGTAATTGAGCCACTTATGCAGGAAGTCTGGACTAGTCTGTAGACTAATAAAAATCATCTACTCTGTAGTTTTACCACCAACAGTTACAGTTGGTCGTCGTCTGAGAAACTGTGCAGTAATTTCATATCTCGTGATAGGCGTTAATTTTGCTCTATATCCGTCTTTAGAAAATTATGCAGGGATTATACTGTACATAGATTAGCTACTAACCTGAAGAACTACAGGAAGGTGCTCGCTGTCTTTTTAGATTGACTAGAACTACTAGAATTTTATTCAGGAAAGGTTTCAAGCTAGCAAGGACTTTGTGAAGTGCAAGTTGTATGTAGCCCTAAAAAATGTTATTGGCCCTAGCGAGCTATACGCAGTGCTCTTATCTTATCAGCGATGTTCTTGTGATTTTTCATTGTTAGAAAAGAGGTTGTGTGGGGCAGGATGCTACATACGGAGCACAATACTACATAGTTTAATTCCACTACGTTACACTTCACGGTACGTAGTAACCAGTATATTCAATACTAAGCTGCTGTACAGGAAAAAATCTGCTAAAGTGGTCGGTAATCGTAATCATAAGCTAGGTGCAACCTTAGCCGCGGTGCAAATTTAATAGCCACTCCTTACAATGAGTAGCTTGCTTCTAGATTTTTGCTAAGTCTTTTTCTTTGAAACTCGCCTACCTTATTGCTGGCAGCTACGCGGCCTAGTTTGCACGATATATTGTAAACAGGAGCAAACTCAGTTAAAAGTAGAGCCTAGGTCATGCGAAGCGAAAGGGAAAAAGATAACAAAATGGAAGGGACAGTCATTATCTCTCTGAGTCTCCGCGGCAATATAGAAAAGAAAGGAGCATAGAGAAGAGAGAATTACGGATTTGGAGAGGGCTCCACAGAATACCAAGAGAGGTAGCGAGAACCTCTACCCAACAAGTGGGATCTAAGTATGTAGCCTACAGAGCCCATGCATTACAAGGTACGGATGAAGGATACCTTCTTCTCAGGCCTGGACAGGACATTTGACGTAGCCAAGGACTGGCAATCAAAGAAACAGGAGAGGAGCTGTACTTAAACTTAATTTCCCCAGCCCTATAAGAAAATGCTACTTGGTTGGAAGATATTTAATGCGTAGGCTTGAATCAATTACCTACACAATTCATACCACCTTTACAAGCGTCTCATGATTCGATGTAACCAAATATGTTAATATGTATACAAAGTAAGAATCAAGTTCTACAAACAAAATCACACCCCTCGTCATGGAGCTTAGTCGGATCCAACGAATCACTGCTGCTAGCTGAGAAAAAGCAGGCAGCCGCCCTAAGTTGGTCGCTTAAATACATCCTCAATACGAAGTCTGCAACTTTGTCGCTGAATATGACCGGCGTGCTAGCCGGCATTGATAGCATCGCCATCTAACTCGAAGAAGGTTGCCGAAGAGTTGTCATTATGGTTCGTCTGCAGACCGAGACCGCTGCGACAAGCTGTGCCGGAAGTCTTCCTCAAATGGTCAAGAATTTTCTTCGGTACTGCCATTTGATGACTAGTTGGAGCTCTCGGAATGCCTATATCGGCAGGAAGGGGTAGCGTTTGATGTGTTGTAGTCTAAGGAGCTTCGAGTCAAGTTTGTTGCAAAATGACGTGATTGAGATCAGAAGTTAGCTCAAGGTCAAGAGGCACCGTGATGATATTGTCTTGAAGTCCAACTGAATCTCGACGCCATCTGTGCCAGGCGTGGATGTTATACAAACCTCAACACTGTCCAAACCACCCGCTCAGCAGTGTCAAAGTCGACAACTGATTTCTCCTAGAAGCGGTCTTCGAAACTTTGGTGTAACAATTACTGAGCTAAGAAATGCCCATTTAGGCAACGCTGTGCACTTGTGAGCAATGTCTCTGGCATCCGTCTTCTCGAAAAGTATCCCTGCTACCTGCTGCGTTTTTACTGCTGTTATTAGGTCTTTTACAGTCCAATTTTCTTCAAAAATGATGCGCGTAGCAGTAATGTTGACACAGGGCTCAAGAACATCTTGTGTTCCTGGCTCATGACGTCCATGGACAAGAGTGCCGAAAACAACATCCTGGCTAGCAGAGTGGCGTGCAGGTACATAAGATAACACGATCTTTAGAACAGTACCAAACGTAAGCTTATCGTATTGCAAATAGCATCTGGTATATTTCTACTATTCTTCGGTCTCAAATCGTAACCAGGGCTATGCGTTGTCTGGTGTTTGGTGGTTGTGCGTTTGCTTCCTTACAGGACACTTCGCCCATATTGGATTGGCCCTCCCTTTTTAAAGCAGATAAAAGTGTGAATACACCATAGAAAACTAAGCTCTACATCTTGGAGAGGCAAGTAAAAACCGTAGACTGCTTCAATCAGGGGCTACGTCTTCTTCAATGCCTTGCCGTCATACTGTACATAAAAAAGACGTATCATGGGACGACTTGTATAGTCCTGTACTTGCTAGATTAGAGAGATCCTTGTAACTGGCTGTTTAAATAATAAAATTTCTCTCTATACCATGCTACTTCAACTTTAATGTATACTTATGCAAGTTTTAGTTGCAGTCTTGAACATATTAATATCTAAATCTATATACACAAGAATAACCTGAAAAATAGATCTTGATATGCAATGAAGAGGACTCTCATTATCTCGACTCAACCGATGACACTAAAGCACGTATGTTGAAATTTGTTAAGTCGAACCCGCTGTCCCGGTCTAAAGTTGTTAAGGCTTGTGGGGTTATACAGACGAAGTGAAGATAGAAGGGCAACAATGTTGTAGATAACTAGGTGCAAGGTAGGGCCTATTGCTTAAAGGTTTTAATCTCTATACCCTCCTAACTATCCGGGCCTTTTTAGCCCCTTTTATACCCATAGCATCTCGCAGCTAGCTCGCAGCTTACGTGCGGCTTCCCAACGGTTAACCTAGTGGTCTTGTTACGTGCCTTCCTATGTAATATCCTCCGGGTTTGTCTTGTGCCTATAAAAAAAGTATAGCAGTAAACTTTACGATATCGTGTATGTTCGAAGAATATACCCTGCTTTTTAGTTAGTAAAAGCTATGACGTCTTAAACCTTTCATAAGCTAGGTTACCTGCACCTTAAGTCCGATGCTAATTTAGTAAAGCAGGAAGCTATGTTTAAAATTTCGTTTCTACAAGAATAACAGCAACAGAAAGCTACAACTTAAGTTGTCTCGCCCTCTTGGCGAGCTTTATAGCTTGAATGAAATCACCACCAAGTTTAAGAAAGCTGTCATCTGCAGTAATTAACTTAGTAGAAACACCTGGAGTGTTAGCCTATAGTTTCTGCAGGCACAGCTCCATTGAAGTGGAAGTTAGACGATGCTCTTGACGGAGAAGTAAGTGTTAAGAATTCTAACTGGCTGAACTCGGCTCCGATCATGTGAAGGGTGGAGCTTCTTAATAGCAGCAAGCGGCAGCTTTTGAAGCATGATACAGGCTAAGGGTATTAACGAGTTCGGAAACTTAGACCCAAGACAAGTGTTAAGAGCTAAAACCCTAACCCTAAAAAAAATAGTTCGGATAATAGGAAAAGATTTAGTATTCTTGTTGTAATATTTTATATGCGTGAGTGTCTTAGTTAAGTAGTCAGCTGCTGCGACAACGTAATGCAACAACATAATTAGGCTGTATATAGTTAAGTGAAATGCTGTACGTATCAGGTGGCTGCTAGAAGTATTTAATGACAGAAATTTTGCTCAACATAGCAGATAGCTATAAAAACCTATAAGCGAACCATTGCCAATAGTTACAGCCTTTCAAATAAGCCTGAACGAGAGAAGTAAATTTCGAGCTTGATATAGTAGTCTTCGATGTACTGTATAATATCTAATGTGCGTTTAATGCTGCTATTATCTGAGAACGAGGCAAGAGAGCTAATCGATAGCTTTAGAGGTTAGCTCCTTACTCGATGATAAGAAATGTCGCCCCACCGCCTTGCGCCTTGCACCTTAGCTGACCGGTTTAACCCGTGTTATAATCATGGACTATATCTTACTACGCCGGACTAGTCTTGGGTCGTTGAGCAGCAAAACAGCCTTCGGAGCAAAGCAGTCTTTAATGTAAGAAGTGAAGATTCGTTATTGAGAACCTTCGCAACTAGGTTTTTAGACACAGGCAAAAATCTTTGACCCAGTGTTCTATCAACTTCTTATAGACACTCGATGTTATAAGTGCCGCGACTCCTATCATCAAGTAGGGTTTTAGAGCGTTGCACATTTTGCACAACGAGCCATTACCCTAGGCGGAGATCCAGAGCTTGACTGAATGCCTTTAGTCAACAAAAAAACTCTTGATTCATGCAAGCAGAAGGCTTAGATATTCTTATGCTATTTACGGAAGGAATAACATTAGACTCCTTCTAGGTGTAGTTTCTTCTACTATAAAAGGGGTCTTCATCTAATAGGCGTTTGAGTGGCCGTGAAAACCGGAGAAACGGCGAATTGCCTGTGCTCAAGGTAAAACGTCCAAGACATGTTGTTCCTCCCTCCTCTATCGATAGAGATTCTGTATGTTCCCGTGGATATTTTGCGTTTTCAGTAAAAAACAGGCGTTTTTGAACGCCGAGAGACTTAGTCGTAAGCTCAAGTGTCTATCAACGTCTTATTAGCTCGCAAGAGTCGCTTTGCGGGTCGTAAAAGATTCGAACTTTCAGGTTCCATTCCCGCGTTAAAGGTATTATTCCGGAATTATCTTCGAGAGGAATAAATAGCAGAAAATCGGTGTCCTTGAAATTCCCTCCTGGATTGTAACATTCCTTGCCCTAGTGATTTCGGTTAGAGCTGGCGAGGCGAAACGAGACAAGTGCTAGGTAGGGATTCAGCTGACGTTGAATTAAAGAATTTAACCAACTTATCGACTCGAAGCTCGGAGGTTGAAAGTACCGCCTTCGATGCTAGATCCTTTCGCATTCGGCCATGAGGGACTGTGTTCTGCTGATCACGCTAGAGAGCATCCAGTGCTTTGAGTTCCGGGAACCGCTTCAGGTGCTCTTTTGCAATGTCAGAGAAGGTGTGAGTCGACTTCAGTCGTTTTCGTCGCCGGAAGTATTACGTCGAATTATAATAGCGGCGCGTCTCGTATGTTGGCGTAATAATCAAGTTCCTATTGCTGTCCAGGCTCTCAGCGATAAATTTGTTCTGATAGCATGATAAAAAGAGATACTAGTGCTCGGTCAAGACTAAAAATAGCCCCATATCTGAGTTTGCCTGTTTTATAGGCCAGTAAGTTGGTTGGTCTTCTATAAATAACAGAGGTAGGTCACGGCGTGCCCTGCAATGAGTGTGATCACGCTCGTACCACCATGCATCCTCAACGTGACTAAGCCAGCAACTTTGCTCTGCCACTGAAAACAGTGCCTTTGTTCTTCAGGATTCACCATCATCACCATCATCACCATCATCACCATCATCACCATCATCACCATCATTACCATCATTATTAACATCATTTCATCATTTCATCACTATCAGAAACATCAGAACCATCAGAACCATCATTCCGTCTTGTAATCTTGAGCCAAGATGCACTCTTACAAAGAACTCCTAGACAGTATTGGCGATGAGCTATTTTGCAAGTGGGTATTTGCCACTGGCCGCTCACCCGTCGAACTTTACCGCCTACATGAACAGTACAACATGATTCGCACGTGGAAATTTGACCCGCGAACATTCACGGAGCGAATGATTACAGCAGCGAGGGATGCAAAAGACGCTAACGACTTAAAAAAAAAGGTAGAGATGGACATTGCTTCGCAAGACCAAGACCAGGAGGCTCTTAGGACTCGTATGCTGGAGGACAGTTGTACAAATCTTTGGAATTTATCGTCTGACCTTCGAGATTACATTCGTCAAGTTTGCGGAAGATCGAATAGCGGCCAAATCTTGGAAGGGTTGGCGGCTCTGCTTTACCAAGAGGAAAAGGATACTGTGGAGAGACGCTTAGCTGTCAGTGCTGGTGATTCAGCAGGAAACGAAGCAGGAGACGACAGTTGCAGTGAAAGCGATGACGAAGGCCGCGGACCTCCAACTCAGTATTTCCCACCGGAAATCCAGATTTCTCCCTGGTTATTCGATAGCGAAGAAGCTGAAGTTGAAAGCCCGCATAAGGCAGGTGGATCGGATCCAGCATTTCCACAATTTGCATACAAGCCGCCTACAACATCCCTTACACCAGCGGACCTCTGGATTACTCCCTGGTTTGTCGATAGTGAAGAAGCTGAAGTTGAAAGCCCGCATAAGGCAGGTGGATCGGATCCAGCATTTCTACACTTTGCATACAAGCCGCCTACAACATCCCTTACACCAGCGGACCTCCGGATTACTCCCTGGTTTGTCGATAGCGAAGAAGCTGGAGTTGAAAGCCCGCGTAAGAAGCCAGCAGGCGGATCGGGTCTAGAATTTCCACACTTTGCATACAAGCCGCCTACAACATCCCTTACACCAGCGGACCTCCGGATTACTCCCTGGTTTGTCGATAGTGAAGAAGCTGAAGTTGAAAGTCCGCGTAATAAGCTAGCAGGTGGATCGGGTCCAGCTTATCCAAACTTTGTACACAAGCCTCCTACGACATCCCGTACTGCATCAACTATTCCGGAGAAAGATACGCCTCAGCCTGTCGTCGAAAGTACGTGGCCCTACCTCTGTTCTGTTCTGGATGTTAAACCAAAAAAATCCGAGTTATTTGTGGGTAACATTACAGACCAAAACACTTCTAGTGGCAGCCAAACCACAGACTGCGTGCTTGAGACACTTTCGAATGTTTGTCATACAAAGTCCGAATTAACGACCCTTAACTCAGCTTTAAGCCATCCACACTCCGATAGTGACTTAGGGAGTATATCACAGGCACAACAACCTAGTGGTAGTAAGCGCAAGCGCGATTTCAAATCAACGCAGAGTCCTTATACCAAAGTTCAGTTTGATCATGATATCTCACCGCTAGATGGCCATAGAGGGTCTCTCCTCAATGATGATCAACATCAGGATAGTAGGAGAGAATTGAAACGGACACGAAAATCCTGAGCAACTAGTTTTGAAGTTAGATACGCTGAGCTATGTTGAATTATTTTGCGATGATTTTTTTCTTTCTTTTAATTTCTTTACTTTCTTTGTTATCTGGCTAAGCGATATTGCTATGTTAAGTTGGTCATCTTGTAATGAAGAGCAACCTATCGCATCGTGCAACTACTAAGTTCAGCGCTGAGAAGCTTGAGTCAATGTTGCCTACTAAGCTGATATTGTTATCTATAAAGAGCAGGCAGTCCTACCTAAGGCAAAGTGCTATTATTTGAGCCTAATGCGCTTCTATGCGACATCATTCGTCCGAGTAAGGTTAGCAAGCTTGTCTTCACTCGACTTAAAGTTGCGTTGCCATGACGACTCTCCCTCGCTAAGGTTTATAAATAATAGGTGCGTGTCCTCCAAGGCACTCATCTTTAGCTATCCTCGTTATATTAGCTGGGTTCGCCTTGTTTCTGTATATGCTTGTGATTGGGTATATGTGTAGTAGCTAAGCGAGCTAATCAACGCCGGATATAGGAAGTTAGTGAGATACCGCGGCTGGTTAGTGCAATATTGTCTCCTAAGTTACCACGAAGGGTTAGGGTTAGGGTTAGGGTTAGGGTTAGATAACAGTAAAAGGGCAGCTTTGATATGCAGAGGGATAAGCTTGATAATACAATGCTAACTAAGGGTTCTATTCAGAAAACTCCTCTAGTTTCGCTTGTATTATAGCTTATTAGGGCTAGGTAATAGTAGAGAGGGAATCCTACTCTTAAGTAGAAAAAATCCTACTTAAAAGTAGGTTCTAGAGATGCCTAAGGCAACAGCTAACTAAGGTTGTTGCATAGGAGCTAATAACACTACTATGTTACCTATATAGTAGCTGCAGTTATCTAAAACTAACTGCACTTAGTAGTTAGTTAAGTTAGTAGTTTAGGTTTAAACTAGACTACTAATACTAACTATTCTTTAGGAATTGTTAAATAGAAGCTTAAAAGCTTAATTATAACAAGAACTGCTAGGAGTCTTAGTATAAACAATTACTATATACTAAGCAAGCCTTTATGTAGGATCTTATACAATAGAGGGACTAGATCTTAAGGACTGTACCTTCTTAGTAGTACATTGCACTCTTTAGGCATGTCTGCTGCAAGGGATAGGAAGACTACTTATAAACGCAAACATATACAAACCTATAGTATTTAGTACCTTCTATGCAAAGAAGAGTACTTACTAACTACAGGCTACTATAAGAGTAGATTGCTGTTTGCTGTCCTAGAAGTGCAACACTGTATATAGATCCTACTGTATACTAACTAGAGGAGTGTAGAGTAGAGATAAGGGGCCTTGTTTAGAAGTTCTTAACTCCTAAGACACTTGCAGCTACTTTGTTCTAGCAGGAGGCTAGGCTGCCTTATTGCTTATACAGCAAGGCGCTTTGCTTATATCCTGTACTTTTCTTTAATACAGTACTTCTGCAGCTTTTAATATTAAGAGTAAGATTGTTTTGTTTTAAGCTAATATAAGGTTAAAGAGACTTTTTGTCTAGCTAAGGCTTTAAATAAGCAGTTCTTCTAGAGCGTTAAGTAGCTTTTTCTTTGCCTAGAACCTTTATACTGCTAAAATAACCTTTTTAACGTCTATATAATTCTATACTAGGTTGTAGTAGCCTAATAACATTAAAGGCATATAACTCTCTTGTTTTTTAAAGTATAAGATTGTCTAGTAGTTGTTATAATTTACTTATTTGAACTACTCTTCTAGTGTCTGTATAAGGTAACCCCTCCTATATAGATTACTATAAAATTCTAAGCAAGTATCTATAAAGTACTTGTATTAAAAGCAGATTATATGTTACGGTCTCGGGCTTTGCCCGAACCTAGGGATAAGGCACGGAAAGGCATAGGTACTAAGGTTAAAGCTAGAATAATATATAACTAGCTATATTTTAGAAAATAATAGTTATAGTTAAACTTAATACAAACATATAATAAATACATTATAAATACATTATAGTTATAGTACAGTCTTACTATAAGCTAAACAAAGAAAAGTAAGAAAAGGAGTAAAGAAAGGAATAAACATTTAAAAAAAAAAAAATAATAAAGCTATTAAAGGTTTAAAGAATATTTAATTAGCCTTTAGCTAGAACTTACTTAAGGCTTAAAGTAAAAGTATAAAAGAACAAGTAAAGAAGCTTTAAGAAT
>JFZS01000370.1:0-22931 GCA_000709145.1 Balansia obtecta B249 | reverse complement strand
CCGAGCAGTCGGCTCTCATCATTCGGTGACGTCTGCCAAGGCGTCTCAATCGAGTTAGCAAAAGGGCCGACACAGAGAAGATCCTGAGCCGGTAGTCTGTATTTCCTCTACTTTGCAGCTGCGCTTGCTGTTAGTCTCATGGATTCTGGTCAGACAGCGACTCGGTACCAGTGTCCTAAAAGGTGAAGGCCCAAGGCCAGGTACACGGGAATTGTCGGACCTGGAAGGGCAGGAACCTGGCCCAGCGACAAATCCGACGGGTGGGCGACGGGTGACGGGAGACAGGAGACGGAGCGTGGGTAAATTCAATGACGTGGCAGCGCTATTATCATGGCGGTTGAAAACATCGGTTGGAAAACGGCACTTTTTGATGCCCACATCATCGCAGAAGTAGGTCGTGCCACCTTGTAGGCTGACATGTCATACATGAACCACACCAAATGCAGCGTGCGGTAACAGAGGATGTGCATGTACAAGCAACTAAAACAGCAACAGAGTGCTTGCCACTAATCACCAACTAATTTACACCGCTCCGCTGCACCTGAACTCGGCCAGCCGTTCAATCGCGTCGCAAAATCGCCTTCATTAAATCCATCACATCACGATCAGCCAGCATTTGGTTCTCTTCAGGCTAGGTAGTCTCAGGTAACCCATTTCTAATCAGGTAGCATTCATTGCCGTTTACGACGTTCGGGTACCCAAAATTGTTTAGATGCACGACCGTTAGCGTCTGCCGAGGACTGGGATGCTGTGAAGTCCAAGTCGTTGCAAGGGTCCAATGCAGCGGCTGTGAAATGGGTTGATCCATTCATCATATCCCCGCGCAAGGGAGTCAATATGATCGCTGATGTTAGAGCACGCCGGCATTCTATCCCTTGCACAGATCAGGCATCCTAAACGTGATTGGGTTTTCGCTTATCGTCATTAGCCAGGGTCATTAGGGCTGTTACCGTCACGGCGTGGCAAAATATCCTCCCAGAGAAGGGACAGAACAGAAGCAAATGAGTTATGGAGTGGCCAATGGATAGGAATTCGGTGATTCTCTTGGGTCAATTCGATCAGACATCTCCAGGAGAGTCAGTTGAAGGGTTACTACAAGGATTGACGAAAGGGGGTCAAGATGGCTACTTGCCCTCGCCGTGGCTTTCACATATCAAATGCTTGCGAAAATTCTCCGTACAGTACATTTGTTCCAGGTAACGCCTCCCTAGTCTGGTTCCCTAGGTGAGGCGACGCTCGCAAAAGCATTTGTTCCGAGCAATAGAACCAGTTTGGTGCCTGGGCGATTGACTGCAAGCCAGCTTTGATAGTTGGCTAGAAGAACCAAAGACCCAAGGACCCGAGGGCGAAGGGCGAAGCTAAATAATTCCCTCTACTACAGATGTACTTCAGATATTGGTACCGGTAGCCACTTTATACTATTTCGGCGGTACTTATGATACATGTCCCAGTATCGTCTCTCATCACCCCAGGTTACCCAGAAATAAAAAGAGAGAAAGGAGTAGTTCGAGTTGGAGTCAGAGAACCGAGAATGAAGCACTGGAAGACCCACACATCAATCACTATTGGTTCAGCGGACACAGCAAGGAATCCCGCACCTGGCAACTGGCAACTGGCAACTGGCACCTAGCACCTGGGTCACTTCTGCCACATACCACACTCCCCTGGCGACCCACCACCCGCTAGCCGCTAGTCTTGCAATACGAGACACAGGCGCTTCATCTACAGTCACGCTTGTTGAACCCATCCTATCAGCCAAGTCTCGGCCTCCTATAACTGGCTTTATTTTTTGAGAATTCCGCTTTCTGAATATGCCCGCCTCACTATTACTCGGTTCGACCTGCAATCGAGCCTGGTCGACCCGACGCGTCCTTGTTCCCGGATTATTTGTTGCTTGTCGCATTGTGCTGCTGAGGTATTGAAACGAACCACTGCGAGACCTCCACCTTTTCTGTTGCAGTAACAGCATCAACTCCGTTGTTTCGAACCTCAACTCTGGTTGCAACTTGATGGATTTCGCCTCAGAAATTATGAATTTTGCAACGAACTCTTGAAAGGGGATTAGAAATCTCAGGTGTGAAACGACATCGCCGCGGTTTCCCTGTCTGAACGCCGAGAGCACTGATGCCGTCGGCTACTTTGTATTTCTTGCATATCAAACAGAACAGAGATCCGCAGACCCTGACCAACAACACTTCTTTCAATCAACTTTTTTCTTCTTTTTTCTCTTATTTGCCTCATTCGAATGAAAACTTGGCTCTCTTCAAATAAGTAATCTCAGTTGATACGACGACAGGGCTGGCACTTGGACAACTTCTCAGCCGTCATGGCGCTGCCTCGAGAGTCGACATTGTTGCCGACGATAAAATGTTCATCATGTGGCCATCAGGTTGAAATCTCCATGATGGGAGACCATATCTGCAGTGCCTCGACAGCAGAGCGTACGTTCTATGATTGACCCTAAATGTTCAATAGCTGACCAAGGATTACCGCAAAGCGTCATCACCCCTTGAAGCACCGGAGACCATTGAAAGCCAAGACGAAGAATCATCATACCCCAAATACAGGCGTACGCCACCTCCTATAGACACAGGTAAAGGAATCTCTCCATTCTTGCACGAGTCCAAAAAAAAAAAAAATGAAGCTCATCAACTGGCAGGAAACGCCTATGGGCACAGTGGTCAGATGACTCCTATCAGTCTGGCAAGCCTATCACCGTATGATTCCCCCGTGTATCCAGAAAAGGAGAGGGAGAAAGAAGATGGAACAAGACTCAACAACCAGTCGGTAAATTTATGGGAAGCGCCATACTCCCCGACCTTCCCAAGACGACCCGGTGGTTATGGTGGCTTTGACGACTTACTTACAGACGAGCCAAAGAAGCATTACACAGAAGAAGGAATCATTGACAGAATGAATGATATTCCGGAACCGTTTGATCTCAGCAGGCGGTCATCGACAGCGAGAAGTGGCCATCTCCAACGCAAGGAATCATTTGAACATTTCTTACCATCACCCGAGGAGCTTGTTGCACCACCTGTGGCAACTAAAGATGGGTATGGGGGTTTTGGAGCCCCTGATAGATCCAACTCTGCTAAACAGGCAAACCTCTCACCCTCCGAGACGTACAGGAACTTGTCTCCTCCTGCAGAAGTCTTTCGTGCTTCACCTGCACCTGGGCCTCGTGCGTCTCACTCAGATCAGTCGTGGAGTACAGGCAGATTTGGGCATGGGCAAAAGAAGTCGATAGGCCCTACTCGGAATCGAAAACCGCCGCCACGGACCAGCCTTTTATCAGAAGATAGATACAAGAACACGGGGTCAGTCGACTTGGCAGCCGAATTCGGAATTGGCAATCCTTATCATTCTTCGTCGAGCTCTGTGTCATCGGGATACTCTGATGATAGTCTGACCAGCCAAACGACGGCAAACACAAGTCCCACAAGATCACATGCATACCAAGGCGACTTCGATCAGAGATTGGATGAGATCAAGTCAGCTGACGAAAAGACAGAACCTAGCAACTTGCGTATTGACGCAGCAGCAGAAAGCTCTCGACGTCTGGCCCTTGAAACGATCGAGTCTTCCTATGGTGGTCCTTCCAGAGATGTCAGATTTGGGAGCCGGCCTCCTGAGAGTCAGCAATCGCTTCATTCCCGACGAGCTCACAGCTCCTCGCCACAACAAGAAGACGACTACATGCCTAGAGATAACAGGCTCATGTCCCACGTGTCACGGGAGTACGGTAGTTCGCCCCTCACCAGACACCGGGATGCTTGGGAACGTCAGGGTTCAGTTGGCCAAGGCCCATTGACATCAAGAGGCGACTGCAGATCCTGTGGCACTGCGATCCGCGGCAAGAGTGTCTCTTCTGCAGATGGGCGGCTGACCGGCAAGTATCACAAAGCATGCTTTGTTTGTTCTACCTGCTTCGAGCCGTTCTCGTCGTCAGTATTCTACGTGCTCGACAATAAGCCATACTGCGAACAACACTATCACAAGCTGAATAACAGCCTTTGTGGAAGCTGTGGGCGCGGGATTGAAGGCCAATTTGCGGAAGACGAAGCCAAAGTCAAGTATCACGTCGGCTGCTTTCGGTGTGTGGACTGCGGACTGCCTTTGACTGACGGATACTTCGAAGTCGGTGGCTACGCTTATTGCGAGCGGGACGCATGGAAAAGAGTTAAATGCCAGCCGTCAGTCGAGCAAGAGGCCTATCAATCAGCTCCAGCACGCACCGCCTTTGGTGCTCGCATCCCCAACGGCCTTCCCGCCCGGCCAAGTCCTCGTTCTGGTAAAAGCGGCAGGATGCTCCCGCCGCCACCAGCGACTGCCAAAGACGATCGCCTGGGTGCTGGTTCACGTCCAAGACTGCAAATGAACAGACGCATGACGCGGTTGGGGAGAATGATATAGGAATCAGTAATCGCATTGATGTGATTACATACGACGGTGCTAGCTGCTGCAAATATGCAGCCATGTCAAGGCTAGCAGCGCCATCATGATGACGACCGAAATAATGAACTTTCTTCTCGTCGTTTTATATGTCTGGCAGAAGCAGTGCTGTCTGCCACTGACGGCAGCCTATTTGGATGCCCCCTGCTCAGATGAATACCGTTCTTAATTTTGCAGAATTTTCTTTTTCTTTTTCCTGAGTGTTGGAATATGTGGTTTCATAATACCCCTTACGGCTGATGGAATGCCTTATTTAAGGATTTCACAGATGCTTGCGTTTATATTTCTTGGGACATGTGCAAATCGAGAGTGATCTGTATTCAAGGCATTTACATTGGGTTGACCTCAATGAAGAAGTCTTAGCGAGATGTTGTTTTGAGTAGCGGCGATCTGGGCTGTGTCAAGAGCAGGGTTTATAGTTAGCAAAAGCGTGGGGGTTAATACTCATTTGGACCAGTTCTTGCATCAACACTCCGGCTGAGATTCTGACCATTTTGTGTTGAGAAGGTTCTTGGGCGAGTTACAAGATTGTTGTGGGCTACCTTGGTTGTGACATGTTACACGGACGGTCTTGGTTTCATCTTTGTTCCATACTTTGGCGGTCCGACAACGACGATGTAGTTTCAGATGTACGCGTCGATCACCAACTGCACGCGTTCCTGACTTCCTAGAAGAGCTACGCCCAGAGGTGTAGTAACTGGTAGGAACGCATTGGATATTCCACGGAAGCAGGGAGTTTTTTTTTCTTCTTTTTTTTTCTTTTTTTATATCTCACGAGGGCAATTCAGGGGTTTTTCTTTTATGAACCGGTCAGGTACAAGTAGCGTCGTCTACTTAATTGATTCCCGAGTAATCGTGAGCGGCTAGAGCGCGACGCGCAGGAATGCCGTATGATTAATGGGCTAGCTAGGCTCCATTACGTTGAAATGAAGCTAACGCAGACCGATTCCCAGTAACAGTAGGAAGAACGCTCAAGTTTGAATTGATTATAATAATACTTGCTTCCCTTTTTAAATCCTCTTTTGTAATTTTCATCCAAGTGGATAATTGCGAGTGATTTTTTTTTCTTTTTCTTTTTTTTTACTATTTTCTTTTCTCTTTCTTTGGCTTTTTGGAGCGCAAATAATCCTTGATTCTGTGCAATTGTCTCCACTGGTGGGCGTGAGGCGCCGAGTAGGTTCCGAAGCCACCTCTGGGATAGCATGCACTAACGCTTCTAAGCTGCTGTTCAAGCCAACCGAGGGAATTGCATTGGTCCGTGTGGGCTTTCTTGAGTTTAATCAATTACCGAATTCGCGCAGAGTTGGCGGAGGTGGGTGGAGTGGCAAGTAAAATTACCCGATGGAGAAGAATACATGAGAACTCTGAGGATAGGGGGATAGGTGCGTGACTTGAATCCATATTGCGTCGGCGGTTGACGCGTGGCCATTAACCAGAGAGTGAATAAATGGTGGATCGGCGCTGCAGTACCAGGTGCGCCGCGTGGGCCTCTCTATTGGATGGCGTTCCCTTTCTTTGATATATCAATACGATCCAGTCGGGCTCGATCGGGCGTATTCGGCGTATTCCTCACTCTGATCTCCTCTGACCTCAGTCTGACGATGTCAGTGTTGGACAGCGTCTAGCAAAGTTGACCAAGGCTGGCTAGGAAAGCAAAGAGTGGGAGAATCGTCATGGCAAGAAGCGAAACGCTCAAAGCCCAAAGCCCAAAGCCCAAAGCCCAAAGCTTACGTGTGTCTGGGCCGCATCTCCGGATATTAACCCATTCGGTCATGACGCATCCAAACCAAGGTCTGGTCCACCCACGAAGCGGTGCAAACCGAGCACGGAGGTTATCCTTTCACGTTTGTCGTTGATACAACCTGGTCTATAGTAGGCAGACGCGGTTACGGCAACAGGCTGGGCATAAAAGTTGGCACTAGTGCAAAGTTTGCAACTACTTTAATAGAATGCATAACTTGGTTTTCATCTATTCGTAGCCAGCACGATGCAGTGGGATTTATTTATTTGCAGTGGAACATTTTTATCTTCTGAAACGGGAGGTTCCAGCGACGAGACACCCCCTATCAGGCTTAGCTGATCATCTTTACGGAACGTACACCACGCTTCCATTGGCTGAAAATCCGCCCCGACCCGGTCTAATTGTTTTTTTTTTTAAAAAAAAAATATAAAATAAATTGGCTAAAAAAAACATCATTGGCTGCCCACTTGTCCGCCCACCCGTTACGTTTCATTCGTGCGTGCTTGTTGCCAATTCTCTTGACAAGCATCGTAATAGATTGCATTCCACAATATCTTCTGGGGGCAGGCAAGGGATTGGGGTTGCCGGGCTAGGCATCCTATCCTACGGACCCTAGGCAGGGATGTATCGACCTGGTCACAGCTTCGTCGGAATTTATTGACGCGCCCCTCTCTCTCTCTCTCTCTCTCTCTCTCTCTCCCTTCTCGCCTGGTTCATGATGAGGTATGCAGGACGCGTTTCGCGGTATTCAGAGGTCTGGCATGTAGCGCGAGCTAGTTTCCGACTGTGACGCCAGCTGACATGACGGGGACGCTCAAAACGAAAAAAAAAAAAAAAAAAAAAAAAGCAACTGGTGTTTGCACGACTTGCACTCACTCTTGTCATCTTGGTGGGAAAAAGCCACGAGGTTGTCACAGCCATGTCCTTGATCCCGACCGATGTGGTTCCGACCTGGTCTCCTACTTCTCCTAGGCCCCGTAGCCCCTGAGCCTCCAGCCATCGATTGCATTGCATTCCATGCTAAATCACCACAATAACACGCTTGAGTGCCGGCGATAGTGGACTACCAGCAGATGGCTCCAGCAACAGCTTGAAATTTGATGCATTCGCAAAGCCTCGTATCAGCCGAATCGTGAGGTCCTTGACCCTTTGCTGACGATCCCTTCAATTGCCGGCGAGGGTGCAAAGCAGGGCTGCGCCCGAGGCGAGACTCTGTGACGTACTTCTTTACAGAATGGTGACGCACTCAGTCGTTGCCGGCACACAGATTGAAACGAAGGAAACGAATTTCGAGGCCAGGGATTGCGGCGCCAATTCCGACGATTCGCGCGCGTCGCAAGTCTCTTCTCTCCTGTCCTTAGCCCGCGGGGTTGCGCCAGCTGGCCGCGTAATACCCTAATACCCCGCCTTGTCTTACCCGCCTCCTGGGTGCTCTCTCTCCTGGGTGCTTAGGTACTGTACCTATGTACTCAGGCTGGGTAACGAGAACTGGCGTGCCCGCCGCCTGCCTTGCAACGTCAACAAAAGCAAGCTTGAGCCTTTGGTTGCTCCGCTTTGAGATGCTGGGGTTCTGGTCGCCTACCCAGCCTACCTAACCCAGGTAGGTACCCAGGTACCCCCACCTTCTTTGGCGAGGGCAGCTGTCGACAGGCCGATGCGGTTAGATAACAAACATTAAACGTAGCATGCGGCTGAGTGGGGCACCGAAACTTGTGACAGATGCGACAAGGCACCCAGCAAGGTCTTGACAAAATAATAAAGCAACTGAGCTTGGAGACCCGCCTACCCGCACGCTCCCTGCCCACCTCTACGAAATCGTCCGGCTCGATTAAATTGTCCGGGGCGTGTCTGGCTCCTTGGCAACTGTGCAATTTTCTATCCCCACCCCGTCCCCTTCTCGTCGTCCCACTGTGGCACACCCTCCTCAAACCCCCCTTCCGACCAGTGGCATGTTCCAGCTTTCGCCTCTCCTTCAACTCGGACTTTTTGTCTCTACTCTCCTTAGCAAATTCTTGTGCTCGACACGCTTCATGACTTGTTCGCCTCCGGCGTATTTCCATTCTTTTTCACCTCTTCTATTTTGTTGTCTCCCTCTCCTTCAAGCATCTCGCCAACAGCTCAGTCCTCCTTGGGGTGCATGCGGCAGACTGGTTCGAAATTCTTTCCTTTCGACGTCAAATTGTTGTAATTTTCCTGTGCGTCGCCAACTGTCACGGTAACACCATTTCGCTGCGCAAGACCGTCTGTAGCTTGTCACGACAGGGACTTTAGGGATCACGACGAGCAGGCTGTCTATTCCCTCTTTTTCCTATATACCTGGATGATTCGTGGAACGCCCTTTGTTTTTCTTGTTTTTCTCTTTTTCTTTTCGTTCCATCCAAGTGTCGGCGACTCTGAGTGCCGATTACCTTCCTGGCCTTTTCCCCCCTCAACTCTTCGTCCTCGGTCATCCTGTGTAACTCGAATGCACTACTGAAAATCAGGCCCTTGTCTCGATTGACAAAGCTCTCTGTATGCGATTCACGTTGAGACGTACTCGCGGCCGCCGTCTTTTATAGAAGCTGCGTCCGTCCGCCAACAATACCACAAGGAATGGACAAAATGCTACTCCACTCGGGTAGACGAACACTGCTGTTCCCTGCTAGGACGAGGTCAGTTTTCGTCTTTGCGTTTGCTTTGGTCACGACCTACTTGCTCGTGTTCAGCGGCCCCTCGGCCAAGCTGCACATGGTGCCCTACCGACAAGGGAACAATGTCGACAAAGTTTCTGGCACGCATAACCAGGTCAAGGAAAAACCGCTCTCACCTCCTCCAGGCGCCAATCCCGAAATAGCTCTCCGTCCAGATCCTGGCCATCATCACGAAGAGCCAACCGGTACGCGCGCAGACTGGGAAATCGATATCGAAGATCTCGCCTATTGGCACGACCCAGACGATAAAGAAGCCGAAGACGATGTGCTTCCTGGATATGAAACAGACGGTACTCCCCGAAAACCTGATGAGGTCGTGAAACTTCAGCATGAAAAGGATTTGCGAAAAATGTGGCGATATGCGTACAAAACTACGTCCAAGTACGTCATCTACCTCAAACCCCTTTTTCCCAAAGCAAAGCCGAAGCCCATGCTGTTCTTTGTTTTCCTCCTTCCCAATGGATGAATAGCCTGTTTCTCAAGCACCCGAACTAACCATATTCCCAGCCTGCCAAACTCAAACCTCATCTATGGCAACACCCTCAAAAAGTTGGTTGCCAAGGACAACCACACAAATGAACAGAAAATGCGTCTTCACGAAGATCCTTCAGCCAGTGTCAAATTTAGCCAAGAAAAACCCGTCCGGTTTAATCCCTACCCCGACTACAATGGTGAGGAATGGGAGAAGAGTGGACATGCTCCATATGTGCCGTGTAAAGGACCGCGTGACGAAGTTGTCGAAGATCTGCGAGTATTCCTTGGTCGCCCAGAGAAATGGCCCCGGCCAAAGTTCGGATCCTACGACTTGTTTGGAATCGACCCAAACCTGTGCTGGGAGCGCGACACGCGCCTTGGACAGTATGGACTTTCCGAAACGATGAAGGACGGTGGCGGTGGCACTTTTAAGAAGATTGACTGGAATAATGTAAACTGGGGCGAGTTGCAGCGGCAATGCGTGGAGCAAAATGCTGCTCGTTTCGACACCAACATGGAGGAGAAGAAGAACCGTTTCCTAAAAAACTACGGCGAGACACTGCAACCAGCGAACCCGCCGTCTGAACAGAAGTCGAATAGCGATGAAGGCCAAACCAAGATCAAGAGGTCCGAGGCGCCAAAGATCAAGGGACGATCCATCTATTACTTGCAGGATGCGGAGCGAAAGGAGTCACGTACAGCTCTCCTGCTGCGCTCCTACACTGGAATGAAGTACACCGACAATGACCGACAGGTAATCCGGGCCCTGATTAGCGAACTTAGTCTTAAGACCGGTGGTCAATACGAGGTCTTTCTCCTGGTCCACTCCAAGAACGAGAGCCTCGCTATTTTTGACAACAAAGAGCTGTACCAATCGGTATTGAGGAACAACGTACCTGCTGAATTCCATGGCATCACTGTGCTGTGGAACGACCGTCAAGTTTGGGACTTTTATCCTTCCATGAAGGACGAGTTTGCTAGGACGGTCCACAGCGCGCAGTGGTTGTCTGTTCAGAAGTTCAGTCAAGAGCACCCTCAGTTTGACTACATTTGGAACTGGGAGATGGACTTCCGCTACACCGGGCATCACTATGACCTGCTCGAATCCCTCGCTACGTTTGCCAAGAAGCAGCCACGCAAGTATCTCTGGGAGCGAAATGAACGGTACTACATACCCGAATATCATGGCGACTATGACACAGCGTTCCGGAATGAGGTTGCCAAGCAACAAGGAGATGATATCGTATGGGGGCCGCCTGATCTTCCCTTTATCAACCCTGTTGGCCCTAAGCCTCCAAAATCATACAAAGAAGACAACTACGAGTGGGGTGTCGGAGAGGAGGCGGATTATATTTCTGTCGGTCCCATCATTGACCCCGTCAATTCCCAGTGGATCATCGGAGCACATGTATGGGGATACAGCGATAAGGATCATAAGTCTACCGATCTGCCGAGACGTACCACTATTGTCACGCAATCCCGCGTCTCGAAACGGCTTCTTGACATCATGCATGTCGAGAATCTGCGCGGTAATCATGTCGCATCGGAGATGACGGCACAGACCGTTGCACTAATTCACGGTCTGAAAGCCGTGTTCGCTCCTCATCCCGTCTTCATGGACCGTGACTGGAAGGGCGGCTTCCTGAACAAGTGGTTTAATCCTGGATCCAAGGGTGAAGCAAGTGGACGTGGCTCACCCATGGGTTGGGGCAGAGAACGACGTTACCAGGGAACCACCTGGTATTATCGTGCCGAGCCACCCAATAGGCTGTACAACAACTGGATGGGCTGGCCAGACACGGGTATTGGTGGCTATGACTGGGAGCAGAAAAATGGACGACCATGCTTACCATCAGTTATGCTCCATCCTATCAAGGACACTAAACCAACAAAGGCTGACTACAAGACGGTGTTTGATCTCTTGGTGGGTTGAGTTATGGCGTCTGGTTCCCAAAATCAATCACGGCAACGTCGGCGTTGTCTTTGTTTCTCCCCCCCCCCTCCTTAATTTTTTTTTTTTTTTTTGCCGCTGATGAGCTCAATGTATGAGAAAATCGGGTTGAACGTTCTCGGAATTTTCCTCTTCCTCTTGTATCCCTTTATACGACGGAGCATTCGCAACTTTATGAGCCAGCAATCACATCGACTTCAGCTATCCGGTCATTGATTTTATCCTTCAGCCACCCTTTTCCGCCTCTTTTGACTTTTCGTACATGGGCACCAGAAGCTGCACGCTCAGGGCGATGTTTTTTCTTTCATCTTGCGCAATTGCGAAGAAGAATCTTGATTGCCGCCCATCTGCACGAATTTGACTCGGCCCAATTTTTCAAAGTCTCGATTCGAGTCGTAGGGAAGTGTGCTTTTCGTGTTTTCTTGAGTGCGATTTTTTAAAGTTCTGACCGGAGGCTTTATCATACGACAAGGCGTGTAACATGACAAATATATGCACAAAATCGGCGTTGGTGTCCTACACATTTTTTGTTGTCTCTATCGCTTATACCTTTTTGTTATTTTATGCCTATTTTTATTTTTTTTATTTTTTGAGGGGTTCCTGTTGCACCATTTCCATGTCGCTGTGACGCTCGCCAAATCTCGGCGACGTGGCAGGGAATGGCGCGCAACCTTTTGAAGCCCATTGAAGCGTTCGTAGAGCATAGAGACAAGATTGGCCTTGGGAAGGTCTGGGCCACCTAATGGCTGAATGAAAGTAAACATTATTGAAATGCCTTGTCCTGTGACAAGTGCGGTGTGACGTTGTCTGTAACAAATGACGAGTCAAGCGTCGTGGCCACGGGGCGTTGGCCATGTCTGGTGACTCTGACTCGACTCGCTGGCTGTGTCCGACTCTGTCTGACTCGCTCACCCTGGCTCACCTTGGCCCACCTTGCGCTCACCTTGCGCTCACCCTCGCTCACCCCCCAACACGACGCACCCCCTTAGGGCCACGACGCACCACAAGTCTCGAGCATGGCAGGACCATGAGTCCTCCTCCCAAGGTGAGTTGCAATCATGATGGTGCATCATGGTGCATCAACCGCCCAGGCATAGCTAACTTTGCCAGACACCCACGCCACGGCGCTTTCTGCCACCCAAACGGCCGCCTGCGTCGCAAACACCCTTGCCACAGGGCTCGCAGTTCCAGTCGACGCCACGATTCGGCTCGTCGTCCGCGCCGCGGCCTACGCAGAGGGGGCTCAGCATCGAGGATGTAGACGAGGACGCGACCTGGGCCGCTGACGAGGGGGACGGGGCCGAGAACGCGTCCCGTCGAGTGTTGGACCTGGAAGCCGATTCCATTACGAGCGGATCGCAGCTCAGCAACCTCTCGTCGCAGGGCGCCGACGACCAGTCGGACACGGAGCGGGACGCCAAGCGGAGGAGGCTGTCCATCTCGCCGGCCAGCATCGCGTCCACGGGACAAGACCGAGACGAGACACGCACGCCGGCTGCGGACGAAGAAGAAGACGAAGCTGGGCCGGGCGCGGACCCGAAGCCATCGGCGCAGGTCCAGCCTGTGTTCAGACCGGCTCCGCGGTTCAAGCCCGCGGTGGACGACCGGGCGGCGGGCGATGTGCTGCCGCTTGCGTTCTCGCCGCGGCACCGCGGGGACGGCTTCCTCGCCGGCGGACTGGCTGCCCGGCTGCAGGCGTGGCTGTCCGAGGTCCGGGGGTTGGACGGCGAGCCGCGGGCGCGGAGGGTGCTTGTGGAAGACGTGCGTCCCGGGCCGCGCATGTATCTTGCCAGAGGGCGGGGGGGCGAGGCATACGTGCTTGCGGGAGAGGGCAGGCTGACGGGGCTGGAGAGGGCGGCGGAGGTGAGGGCTGGCTGTGTGGTTGTCTGCGACGAGCCCGTCTGGGAGGTGGACGTGATGGGGGAGTCGTGGACGGTGGCGTGCAATTGGAGCGTTGGGTCGTGATGCTGCCGCGGATCGGGAGTCTTGGGCTCGTCATGCTTGCGGATGGGTTTCGTTCGTTGGGGCAGGCGCTGCGTATGGGTGACTGAACTGGCGGTTATGCTCGGCGGAGGGATGGAGATTAAAATAGTCTGTTCTGAGTAGATGAGTGAATTTCAT
The DNA here is from genome assembly GCA_000709145.1 of Balansia obtecta B249. Classification (NCBI taxonomy): domain Eukaryota; kingdom Fungi; phylum Ascomycota; class Sordariomycetes; order Hypocreales; family Clavicipitaceae; genus Balansia; species Balansia obtecta. Next base: position 9,499 of record JFZS01000370.1, on the reverse strand, counting down.
CACCGTCGACATACCCTACAGGTGCAGTCCGATTGGAGCCATATTCGCATCTGGCCATCGATTTCGCACTAGAACCTAAAAAGACGAAAAGCGAAGGAAAAAGAACAGGAAACACAGCGCGAGAATACCATCTGCCCGGGAAAAAACGGAGGCACCTTGCGACGCAACGCCCGGATGGCCCCGTCGTCCATGCACATATCCGTACAGCTACGCGACCACGTCAAACGTCACGTCAACGTCAACGTCAACGTCCACCATCACCACCGCCAACCCCCCAAACAAATCATCATGAGGCGCACACCCAGACCGCGGACGATGCTTCGGCCGTCCGCAAAGCCGCTGTCCGCGCGTCGCCATCACAGCGCCCAGCGGGCCTCGGACCCCCTGCGCATCCTGTTCTGCGGCTCCGACGCCTTCAGCTGCGCGTCGCTGGGCGCCCTGCACCGCGAGCATCGCCGGGACGGCGCGCTCATCGAGGCGCTGGACGTCATGGTCCGGCCGGGGAAGATGGTTGGCCGGGGGCGGAAGACGCTTGGCGACGGTGAGCTTGAGCAACCTTGGCACCATCCTTCTCTTCCGCCTGCTGACTGTTCCTTTTTCGCAAGTGCCGTGTAAGAGGCTGGCGGAGCAGCTCGGGCTGCGGATTCACGAGAGGGACACGTTTAGGGAGTGGGAGGTGAGTTTTTTTTTTTTTTTTTTTGCGTCCTGTCCCAGGTTTGCGTGTCCTCCCCCGCTGACGGTCCAAGCCGCCTCGCGGGACGAACCTGGTGGTCGCCGTCTCCTTCGGTCTCTTCGTCCCGCGCAGGATCCTCTCGTCCGTCAAGTACGGCGGCGTGAACGTGCACCCGTCCCTGCTCCCCGAGTACGTCGTCGCTCCGTGAACCTTCCCCGAGAGCGCGGCCCCATCCTAACGACGAAAACAAAAGCCTTCGCGGCCCAGCGCCCATCCACCACGCCCTCCTCCACGGGGACACACACACCGGCATCTCGGTCCAGACGCTAGACGACAGCGCCTTTGACCGCGGGACCATCCTCGCGCAGACGCCAGCGCCCGGCCTGCCGATCCGGCCGGACGCCTCGTTCCACAGCCTCCTGCGCGATGCGGCCGCCCACGGCGCCGACATGCTCGTCCGCGCGCTCCGGGACGGCCTGCATGTCCCGCCTCACGCGGACGCGGGCTGGAAGGCCGGCGAGATGCAGGGCCGCGAGCCCCGGCATGCGCCCAAGGTCACCAAGGCTGATGGGCAGGTGCGGGCGGACTGGACGGCCGAGAGCTTCGCGAGACGCGTCCGCGCCCTGGGCTCGGTGTGGACCGTCGCCATCGGCAGGGGGGACGTCCGGAAGAGGCTCATCCTGCTGGATGCCGAGCCCGTGCCGTACGGGGACCGAGCGAGTGATGGCCTGCTGGTGTGCGAGGCGGACGGGGCCTGTCTTGTCTGGCGCGTCGTCGAGGCCCGCGATGGCGCGTGCTTGATCCAGGTGCGCGACCATTCCTGGGTCCGGATCACTAGGGTCAAGGTCGAGGGCAAGGCGGTGCAGACGGCCGCTGCGGGACTGAAGGGCTTCATAGGACTCTGAATTTTGGCAGGAACAATACGCTCCGACGTCACGGTGCTGAGTTTTGCGCTCGCTTCGTGCCGTGTGCCGACACATCCACCAGCGCAGTGCTGTATTACTAGTGTATGTTTTAGTTGGACGTTTTATTTTCGCATCAGGCCGACTCTGCTTTCGGGAGTTAGTCTGATGGTTTTTTTTTATATATTTATTTTCTATTGAGACTATGATTGGAACACGGGTAATTGCTGTCGTTGGTCTTCGTCTCGACTGGGCCGACAAAACATCGCAGAACGCTAAACGCAAAAGGCTTAAATCTTCCTTGTAGCTGTCCGCATGATTTGCGGCCATCATCCCCCTCACAACCTCGAGCGAATCCACTCCGCCCACTTGCATAGATCTTCCATGTGCTCCAGCACCCGCCCCAGCTTCTCCCGCGTGAAGCGCTTCCTCAGATCACTGGCACCCTCACTATCCTTAAATTCGAGTATGTTTTCGTCCACAATCTCTACCACACCGCCCTCTTGGATCTTCAGCGTGATGTTGGCTGTGGAATCTCCCATCGGGAACACGACCTGCAGTTGGGGGGTAGGGTGTACCCAGAGGATGACGTCGAGGCAGGTTGAGTCTCGTGGGGGCACCGTCGTGGGTTTGACAGCCATGTCCAGGTCCATGAAGTCGGACAATTGGTCCTTTTTGGTCTTGGTGTCTATAGCTAGCGGATTTTCAGGCCGGCTATTGGATGACCTGGGGGATGGCGAGGGCGTCGTCTTCGCGCCAAAGCTGTTATCAAGGAGAGTTGATAGGAAGGCATATTGCCGTAGGAGGGGCAGCATATCGAGCAATTGCCGAGGATGGGAGAAGGGCATCTCGGACACTTCCTGGGAGTAGATGGGCTTGTATATGAAGAGGGTGTTGCTGTGACGAGTGAGATGGGACGTGTTGGTGTCCTTGTCAAAAATGCGCAGTTGTCGCTCGCGGGAGATGGCCCGAGACTCACTAGGGTCGACCTTGACACCTGCGGGAAATGGGAAGAGTAAACTGTCATAGGTAGGTGGTGAAAAAGGGTGTCCGCGCTGCATCAGTTCGTTTTGGATGTTGGGAGGGTTGGCGTTGGCGAACATGTAGAGGCGCGCCCAATCATTCTGAGGTAGAATGACTGGCGGATCAAACGTGACGGTGAACATGACGCGGGGGACTCGCGTCGTGGAGAGATCGGGTTGTAACACGTCCATGCCTGCATCTTTGTTGTCTTCTGACGGGGGTAACGATATATTCTCCGGCTCCTGCCAGTCGAGATTTATCTTGGGGGGCTGACCAACGGTTATATCTTCTTTCGTGATGTCTTTGGAAATCCAGTTCTCCGACACTCGGACGGGCGGAACTCCAATGCTGTCTAGCGGACCGCAACCAAGAAGTAGAGACCAGACTTTGTCTGCGTTTTCGGTAGACGAAGAGGAATCTTGAGCTGACGGCACCATAAATCGATGTTCCTTCCAGTATTGCAAAGCGAGCCCAACCCTGTTCCTTTCGTGCATTGCTGGTCGGCCATGCCTCAAGCACATGACCATGTTTCGCAGATACCCTTCGGACCTGCCCTTCATCCCTTCCTCTGCGCGTAATCTTGACATATGCCATTCGTATAACCGCTTCAGGCTGGCATAAATACCCGCTAGCGCTTCGTGGCAGTCGAGTCCTGGCACAATACTGAGCTTATCTAGGCCGGCCAGTCGCTCAAAGTTGGAAGCAAAACTCTCGAGTGATTTTGTCAGCGGGTGCTGGCCTGGAAGAAGGGTCAGATCCCTGAGCAGTATTTGACCAGCTGCATCCATGTGCTTGGCTACAGAGGGCGCTGAACCATGGTAGGCCAGAGACACGCTCTTCACAATGTTGTTATCGAGAACAATGTCGAGCGCAATCGCCGAACCAGCTATGGCCAGCGTTCTCGTCTTGTGGCCATCTGGGGTCGATTGGTCTTCTGAAAGCAGCTCCAAGCCAATTCGCTGTGCCAGACGTTCAAGACTAGCTTCGCTGACCAGGCCTTTCTTGGTCTGGCAGGATGGCATCAGAATCTGGAGCATTCACACGAAATGAGGCGCGAGAGGGAGGGAGGGAGAGAGGGGGGGATTGACCAACGCTCAGGAGCTTTAGAATCGTATCCAACCGTTTCAGTTTGTCGTCCTCGTTGGCAAGCGCTGCGCCGATGGCATCTAGCCCGTTGACTCCCACATTATCCAGCCCAATATCAAAGGACCCAAGGGCTCCCATGGCTGCGGCAGTGGAAGGACTGTCAAAGTTGAATGCTCCAATGCCCGCATGAGCCACAAGATTCGACGTCGCTGGAGATTTCTTGACCTGCTGAGGAGATGACTTCGGACCGCGGGGCGAGAAGGCAGCTTGCGCAGGATTCGAAAACGGCGTGGACACTGGAGGGGTCGCCGCAGCGAGCTGGGACGGTGTGCGGCCTTGTTGGGAAGGCCCATGCTTCATGGGCGTCGGCGTTGCCATTTTGAAACGAGTCGATACAGCCTTCCTCAGGACGCGATTCGGCGTTGGGATCGCTCCCGTCGATGACGATGCCGGGCCAAAGTTGGCGGTATATGTAGCTCAGCTGCGCAGAACGCAGAACACCGCCTGGCAGAAGCCTCGCTCTATTGTGATTCTTTCCCCCTCAACGGGTACTCGGAAGACTTTCGTAATTTTCGCGATTTTTCCGCCGCGTCTGAGAGGAACCATGCGCATGCGATCTGTGCGACGGCGGCTGTCTCCAAGGCTGCTCAGCTCAGCTCAGCTCAGCTCAGCCTTGCATCGCGCTTGACGCTGACTGGTGGGCTCGTCACATGCGGAACAATGTACTGCAGCCTTCCGGCCTGATCAGCTGCCTCGAGCTCTTAAGCTGTTCTCGGGGCCCGGACCCTTGATATTTTATCAACTGAGCTCTCTTCATGCACGACTTTGACCTCGACGACCATCAATGATGATGCAATTTGGGGTCAGCGGCTCGTTGTAATTTCTTTGGCCTCCTCCTTCTTCTCTCATACTAAGTCCAGGCTCATCAGCTTGACTCAAGATGCAACCAGCCTTCAAATGCGCGCGATCATCCATCGCCGAGCGATCAATCCGCGTGCTTGTTTCTCCAACCCCAGTGACATTTGCAGAGCGACGCTCACTTCTGCAGGTTCTCGAGCAATATGGACCTGTCGAGTTCTTCAAGATGACAGTGGTAAGGCCTCCTATCCATCTCCCTTCCATCTCCCTCCACCTCCCTCCATTTCCTGGCTTGAAATCAGAGTTTCCTACAGTCAGTCATGGGCCTCTAACGATCACGGCGGGACGGCACAGGGCTACCACGGAAACTTTGTTTCTCTCACCAAAGAAGCAGCCACAGCAACCAGACTCGTCGACTGCAGTCCTCTCACGTATCTCGTGCCTGTGCCAAGAATGAAGGCGGATGTAAACCTGGCGGATCTCATCGACGATGACGGTTCCAACTTGTCCAATGCTGTTGGCGATCGACCATTCGTAACGCGTGTGCAGGCGACGTTGGCGACAAATGACGATGCGGCCGCACGTGATGACACCTCTGAGCATAGGCAATTCAAGCTGGAGATCTTCCCAGAGCCAGACTACATGCACGAGTTTGCTATGCGTAGAGGTATTCTCAGCCAGTCATGGCCCAAAACTTATGCCAAAAACGAGTCATTTGTCGCCAAGACGCTGGAGCTGTCCCTGCCTCAGACTATGCAGTCCATGGGGCTAGCCCACTGGTTGCTCGATACGGCCAGTCTCGCCGGCAAGAGTAGTTACACAGATGAGCGCCACCTACTGAAAAGCTGGCTCCCCAGTAAGATGAAAGTCTAATCAAGAACTAGTGGAACGCCTATTCTGGTCAGAAGCCTGGCGCAGCAGGTCCGTTGGTCTGCTGGGAGATCATGCGACTTTGCACGAAAATATCCTGGCGGGTCCCATCTCAAGGCTATTGTGTTTTGCTGCCATCTTTGTTTGTACGAATTTGAAAGCTCAAAACAAACCTCGGTCTTTTCAATCGAGGAGCGGCGTGGCCATGGAATAAGCTCATTGCTACGGGGATTTTGCTGATTTCTAGCAGATCGCGGTTTGGGACACCACATGCCAATCCACTCAGTGGTGCTAGTGGCGCTATTAGTATGAGTGTCACTAATGAGCGCTCACCAATGGTTCGTGGCGCTCCTGTTCTTGAGAAGAAGAACCTGTCGGGTGACAGTTACGATGAGAGACAGGTTTTCGGACGGCAGAATCTCTCGAGACGAAGTGCTCATAGTTAGCCGACCAGAGATGAGACCTTCGGTGGATCAATACTCAATGAGAATCGCATCGCCCTCACTAATGACGGTTGTACATACCGAGTACATGCATGAAACAACCTCGCCCATACCTGATTCATGACGAAAAGGACCCACAAGTACAGGCTTCAAGGGAGAGAGTCTCTAGCCTCTCTGGGTCGAGACGTGCTCATGGCTTGGTTGCTGTGCCACAACAACACGGGCAGCTTCAGCTCTTTGTGTGTGGTCGACCTCTTTTCGCAAATCTCTGCGCGTCGCCACGTCACCCTGGTCTCGCATCAGTTGACATTCCGTTTGCATTTGTCTCGTCGTGTTGTGCCTGTCCACAGCCCCCAACGCCAGGGGCAGCAGCAACGGTAGTCCTGCAACCAAACCGCCTTTCTTGCCTTGCTTGCAACTCGCAGCATTTAGGACTAGATGTACGGAGTATGGGGTACTTTACTAACTGTACTAGCATCAATGCCAGGGTGTTTGAGTGGATCAAATGGAAAGTGACGTCGCAGAGCTTGGTTGACCAAGCCTTGGCCCTCCCAATCTGGCGCTTGCTTTACATTTTGTCCGGAGTGGTAAGACAGCGACGATGATTTATACCCTGGCTCGCTCCGCTCTCGGAATGAAACGCCTATGGCCCTTCGCCCTGCTACATCTTCATCTCGCGCGTGACCGTTGGTAAACAGCCCAAAACAGCTCGCTGCCTTGCCAGTACATCTCCTAATCAGACTCCATTTCGTCCCTCATAGACCCCAGAAGAGAAAAAAAAAAAAAAAGACAGTACGCAAAATCAGTCGAGATGGGTTTCGGCAAGTTTGTTCACCATGTCGGCACATTCTTTCTGCTTATGGCCTTTGTCCTGCTCATCGTCGTGACCGTGACCTCTCCCGTGGTCAACCGTCTTTCGATAATGCACGTCGATCTGGGCAGGAATTCCGCTTCAGCGGAGGAAGTAACGTTTGGTACATTTGGGTACTGTGTGAGGGGCATTCGGTAAGCGCTGAACGAAGCACGCACTGCAGGAGAGCGGGTGACTTTGGACGAGAATCTGGAACTTTTTGATGCGATCAAGTCCATTCTGTGCTAACAATGCTCCAAACACAAGGGATGCGTCGGATGAGTGCACACGCTCCAAGATCGGCTACGACCCGGCCGGCCTGATGAGGAGCCTCGACGGCACAAGCTTCGGCAGTACTTCCGCTAGCACAGCCAAGGGGCTGACGCGCGTCATGGTTCTTCACCCCGTTGCTCTGGTCCTCTGCTTCATCGCCGTCCTCCTCTGCATCAGCACCGGCACCGTGGGCTCCTTCCTCGCCTCGGTCGTCTCCCTCATCTCCTTTGTGGTGACGCTCGTGGCCATGGTCTGCGACTTCGTCGCCTTTAGCATCATCAAGCGGGACGTCAACGACCATGACGTCAGCCGCGCGAAATGGGGTTCGGGTATCTGGCTAATTCTCGCGGCGGCCATCTTCACGCTCATCGGTGCCGCCGTCGTCTTCGTCACCTGCTGCTTTGCTCGCAGGAAGAGCTCGGAGCGCTCAAAGGAGACTTGGAGTGAGGCTCCTGCACCTAGCGGCCGTAGACGTTTTTGGTAAATTAAAATCCCCTTGCTACGTCCAGGGGTGCGAGGAGTGAAGCTTTCCGAAACGACTTGGTTTGGCGTGTGAGGTAATGCGATAAGGACCCTTTTACTGCTTGGAAGTAATTGAGATGCAACCGGGGCCTTCTTAATGGGTGGGGTGTTCACAACGGTAATGGTGGACGGATGGTATTCTGACAATCCGGACTGTTCTTGAAATGTGGGTAGTGTTTTCACTATTGCGATGCCTGCATGTGTCAAGAAATAAGCGATGATATCCCAATAAATGGCTTTATTTATCCCCCCCCCCCCTCCAAAAAAAAAAAAAGTTTGAATCTTAACTGTCATTCCCATCAACAAATAGCATGTATTTTGCGCCGAGCCATTTGGGTATATCAACCCAGCATTCTCATGTGGTCACTAAGCATTATATGGTACACCCGCATGCACATTTGTCAACAAGCCAGATCAAAGCTCAACCCATCCCCAGGACACTAGGAACGTCTGGAGCCTCATCTCAGCAGAAACCTGGACTTTGTGTTTACGAACAGCCTCAACGCGTAGGTTCCACAGCTTCCTTGTCTTCAAACCTGCCATCTGTCCTCGACGCATAGCTACGTTGCCGCTGCGGCAGCAAGCACATGATCAGTCGGCGTCCAAGATGGTGTCGTAGGGCGTGACGGAGGGAACTCTCAGGAGACTGCGGGCAGATTAGTTGAAAGTAAAAATTTTGTTGGTTCTTTCATGTGAATTGAGCAGTGCTTGTGAAAAAGGGGAGAGGGCAGAAAGTTTACGTCTGCAGCACTTGGACTACATCGTGAATGCCCTGCCATGACGCCACTTCCAAGGTTCCTCTGGCCACTGGCCGTGTAAATGCCGGAATCCAACATCCATCTTCAGCACCAACCCCGGAAGGATTAGCCTGACGATGCCGCGCGGCTTGGGGGGGGGGGAATGCAGGCGAGTTGAAGCATGATTTGATTTTGTTGGGGGGGGGGGGGGGGCGGAGCCAAGGAGAAGGATTCCATGACGTCTAGGCAACTCAACGACAGAAAGCAACTTCCTGTTGTTGATGACCTGCGGAGGCAAAAACAGGTTGGTGCGGGAACCGATACCGCTTTGGCGCTGGCTTCCCAGGAACAGACGCAGGCTGGACCGGGAAATTAGAAGCTCGGAGCGGCCCTCGGATGCTTGGCATGGAGCGTGGCGAAGAGGCTGGCAGGACGAGCAACCAGTTTAGCCTCTCACGATGGGCTGGCAATTTGCCGAATAGACTTTGGCTAAGGACCTATCTATGACGGGAAGAAAAGTGACCTTGACGGGTGGTGTTGAAGGACTTACGCAGAGCAGTCTGTTCATATGACGGGGGCGTTGTCGATGTCGATGTTTGTTCGTGGACGCATGTGAGATTCGCATATCGAGCGACAAGCTCGCGCCACGCTCGGTCGCCAAGCCCGCCGGCCGGGCAGATAAGCGCCGGGGAACTTGGGGGTTCTGCCAGAGCTCCTTGTGAAAGATTACCTACGATGACCTTTATTCTTTCCTGCGGGCGTACTTGGTGGCTCCCGAGCGAGCACAGGGCCAACATGTACTCGGACAGGCGTGGTATGAAGCGACAACAGGATGATCAAAGCCCCCAGTTGCAAAAAGGTTCGGGACCGTTGTTGGGGGAGCCGGCGGCGGACGCAGTGAGCATCTTTGGCTTGTGAAAGGCATCTGGAAAGCTTTGAGTCCGTGGTAGACTAAGCTGCCCGGAGGCGCACACGGCACGCTCTAGCGTCTGGGCAATTGACTTTGTTGGCTATCGCCCAGTTTTCACTCGCCACCAACAAGCGATGAAGTTGAGGGAAAAAAAAAGAAAACAACATGTCCTTGTTTGCCGTCTTGTTGAGCCCGCCGTCCGGGGAGAAATTATAAAGAAGGGCCTGCTCTTCCCAGCACCAGCACGAGTTGAAACTTCACCTCCCTCTCTTTTTTTTTTTTTTTTTTTTTTTCGTACCTTGTCAGCAGAATCCGCGAATTCCCCCTTTCCCCCCCCCTTTGCTGTTTGTTG
>JFZS01000369.1:0-22960 GCA_000709145.1 Balansia obtecta B249 | reverse complement strand
ATTATATTTTTGTCACAATGGCCTATCCCAGCTTGCTCCGCGTGTTATGCTTCCTTTTGAAACCTCTTTCTCCCCCGCCGCTCATTTGCGACCGTTGAACGAGCTGTGTAGCTGAAGTACAGTCGGCTGGCCCGATGATTATAATGACATCCTATGAATCCGATGTTCATATAAACCTGTCTATCGATTATCTAACTCAGTAGCTCGCTCCACGACAGTCTTTGATTCCTCTCATCTACTGATACAGTCACTGTATCAGTGTCCAAGCGCGCTTCTAAGTGATTGGGCTCACGCATCCCTAACGTATTGAGCCGTCCTTAGCCTCGGGAGCGAGAAACTGTAGTAAATCAAGTCGCTGTTAAATTTCCCATTCCTAGCACATAAAGGGCCAAGCCTGTTATAAAAAGAGTTTCAAAGTGAGCCGGGGGGGGGGGGGGGGTGGGGGGGAATATCCAGCTTACTCCCCAGTCAATAATAGCGGCTATCTTTAGGTATCGATTTGACGAAAATATTCTGATCACTGCTAACTGCATTTTACTAGTTAAACTAGACTGTAGCTAGTAAATTTGAACGTTGCCCGCCCAACTGAGTTGTCTAGCCTCATCCGCCATCAAATCATGAAGCTCCAGTGGCTGCATTGCCGACTTGTTGGAGCCATATTATGCCAAAATTGCCAGTTCTGTCCATGTTACATCATAACAACAGAATCGCAGATTTTCCCTCAGTGCGTTGTTATTCTACGAACTGAGGTACTCAGTCTGCGTGTCAAGACGGTAGCTGACGGTGCTTGCAATGCTCAATGGTGGAAGACATGATCGGTTTGAAATCAGCCAATGAATTTGTCAAAGCATGAGATGATGGATCACACATTAATATATTTAAGTTCTGTGCCCAGGAAAGATCTCATGTTCAAATGGTGAGGGAAGGACACTTTTATAACGTAAGGGGCCAGTTCGAAGATCTTTGAATCAATAAAGGCATGAGAAATATGACCAAACTCAAATACAAAAGACCTACTTTTGTCGAAGTCAGCCAATGAACTACCAGAAAATATGAAACGGAAGGGGGAACTAATCAATCTGTGGGAAGGAACATTACCACTACTATGTATTAATGCTAAAGTACAGTTATGCAGGTACATACTTGAATGAGATTGCCAATTACCACCGTCTCTAATGCAGAATGATGGAAGCATCTGTGATTTTGAGTGTTGAATTAATCTTACCGTGAATATCGCGAGGCACAATCGTCACAGCACGCAGCTTAGCGCGGTACGATATAAGATGAAGTTGTCGAGTGGGAAACCGTACCCCCAGGTCGGCAACATGGGAGGAAGCAGTCAGGGGTATGGCTTCCCCTTAAACGGGCCGCATTCCTACCGATTCAACATACGTACATTTGCCTCTTTTGAAGTGATAATTCTAGTATTTGAAGTGTTTATAGTGCTATTGATCTCTATCCTCCCCAGCTTCCTGGTTTAACGCTTCCTTCACACAACTCGCATAGGGATAAAATGCAGGCGTTATTAGTCCAGAAAGGAACAGAGGTATAAGAAGAAGCGGCTAGTTTAAGGTACTCCCCCCCGACTAATCCGAGTGAAATGCCAGCTAAGATAGGAGCTGCAGGGCTACCTCATTAAGGGAAGCTCGTGTTGTCTAGGATCTATCTAGGTATCAAGGAGGAATAGGGATTATGTGCCGCCTGACAAAATAACACGTTGAGCCAAAGGTGCCCAGTTCTCTAATGTCGCAAGTGCCTAGCTATCCCAGCTATCTCTTTCTAGTGTACGGAATACTCCGTGTACCTTCGTGCTTGCGTCATTGTTGTGGGGGACATGGTGGGTCTCGGGTGGTCTATGCACAACACGGCCCCTTATTTCCAATGGACACTTCTATACGTACTAGAATCTAGACTTCGACTTGCTTAACGGAAGTTTTGTTACTGCTCTGAATTGACGGCAGACGTTTTGGAAGTGAGCCCGGGATGTCTTGGTTGTACTCTAGCGCTTTCTTTGCACTAGGCAGTCTCTACTACTGTTAAGTCTGGAACCCAGGCATGCATATCGACAGCTCCGAGATCAGTAGTTACGGGACCGTTAAGCTCCTAAAGGAGTCTCTTGTTGTGTGCGACTGCTGATGCCAGTCCGTTTTATGAATTTCGCGGTAAGGATGTTGTACATGCCAGGATTATGCTAGAACCCCGCCGTGTCAGGCGCGATGTACCACCAGCTCTGACGGCCGAACCCACGCCAATTGGAAGGTCCGTGCACAGCTCCAAAGACGTCATTGCTTACGCCAAGAACTTACTGCCTACATTGCCTTGGCCGTCCGCTGGGTTTGCCCATCAACATCCTCCCAGAAAAGAAGTTTAAATAATATTCATGACGTTCGGCTGTTCCCCATCCATACAACACTGCATATATATATATATATATATTGATTCTAGAATTGTACTAGTCCATCACGCATACAGCTGTTCTAACGCGCCGTTTCGAAACCTGCACAATCATGCCTCTCGTTGTCCCCGGCGTCACCACAAACTGTTCTAATAGTACGGAGAAATGGCAGAGCAAACTCGTCGGCAAGAAGTTGTCTGACACTGAGCACAACGAAGTTGTATGGGTTTTCTGCTCGCTTTGTTAAAATACACAAAAATATGACTGCGTGCTAACAATAAATACAGATGTTTTGCAAGACAGAACTCCCTGCAGAGCACCGCATTATTTCACCGGGCCAGATGGTCACTCGAGACCACAATGAAAATCGACTCAATATTCATTTGAACGAGGACGGAACGGTGACTCATGTGCAGCACGGCTGAGATGGGATTCCTCTGTGGCCATGGCTTTATCGCGACACATGCATAGCACCATAGTGTATCCGTACTAGCTTGCAAAACATAGTAAAATGATGAGACTCTATGATGCTTACCGCCCAAAGTACCGGCAGAGCACATAACATGGCCAACAGACTTCAGTGCCCTTATTAAACCGATCCAGACGTTTGGACTTGCTCCACCTTGAAGGCGAGCTCTGCGGGGCACTTCCAACTTTTCCCGCCCCAAACCTCCCAAGCCTCACCCCACGTCGTATCAGCCTGAAACTGGCAATACATTCTCAACATTGCAATATCACCGTCCACTGTCCTGTGGTCGACTCCTTCTTATAAGATGTTTAAAAAAGAGTGAGTTGGCCGTTAAGTTCCGAAACCTGAACCAATGTCGATCTCAACTCACAGTCGATAGAATAAATCCCGCGCCGAAGCAGAAGCTCAAGTCTTCCGTTCAGCGATCCCTCCGACAGTCTCTCCTATCAACATACCCCCTCCTCACACCATATATAGATGAAATCCTACCTAAGAAAGCGTCTTTGGAAAGTATGAAGCTTCCTGATCGGAACACGCTTTATGTTCTCGAATCAGAACCTCTCTTCTACCAGCAAGACACCTCCGTCATCATCCCCCACTTGAAGCTCGTCCACAGATTTCCACAAGGGTTCCCTACAATTCGGATCGACCGTGGTGCTATTCGCTTCGTCCTCTCGGGAGCAACTTTGATGGCCCCCGGGTTGACGTCAAAGGGAGGCCGACTACCGATCGATGGCGCCGCAAAAGTGCTCGAGGAAGGGAAGGAAATGGACCAAAGGGCAGATGAAGAGGGACGGTGGAGCAGAGAGCTGCAGAAGGGAGAGCCGGTAGTTATTGTGGCAGAGGGCAAGGAAGAGGCTTGTGCAGTAGGCACGCTCGTGACGGGAACAGAGGAGGTCAAGGTCAAGGGTAAAGGTCCTGTGGTCGAAGATGCACATTTCTTGGGCGATGGGCTGTGGAACATTGCTACTGACTAGCATGTCCAGAGAGGGATACTTAAATGCATGAACTACTATGAGACCTGGATTGTTCGACCGTGATTTGAAGAGGACTTGGAAGAAATGAAGCAAAATGGAACGTTAACCCATGTCTAACAGCGTTGGGCCTTTGTGATTTGCCAAGTTCGCTCTGAAAGCTCGCAGTATTCCGAACTGCACCTGCTAGATGGACAGAAAGCTAATCGTGCTGCGATTTACGAAACATCTTCGACAACCACTTTCTGCTTCTTCCGCATTTCCCAATTATGATGATGCAAAAGCACGGCCGCCCTTCCAACCTCAGCTTTATGTTTTGCAATGAATATTGCCACACGATCAAGATCTAGGAACCCATCCTTATCTCTCATATCAGCATCCAGATTCACGCCGTAACTAGTATCGTCTTCTAGGATAACCTTCCTCAAAGCTTTCACCTGGCATCCTCGGAAAAGCGCCGCCTCTGCATCCGCATGATCAGGCTTCGGAATGGCCCCTTTAATCAGTTTTTCGAGTATATACTCTCGTTGTTGTTCTAGCAGGCCGTCTATCCTGCGGGAGTAGTACTCACTGCCGACATGGAACCGAGCAATTGCTTCCCTCGCGATCTGTTCTCTGGTAGTGCGCTTTTCGACAAAGCGGCCTTCTTGCTGACATTGAAGGATAAAGTCGTCTACCCATTTTCTGAAGGCAGGGCGTTGGCGTATTTTTCTGCGGTCGTTGGTCCACAGTGCTTTGCGGTCGCTTGTGACGGCTGTCTCGCGGTCTGCCTCATTTGCGAAGTGCTGGGCTTCTGTAAGCACCCTGAACATGGGACATTGTGCGACGTACTCGAACATATATTGGAGGGAGGGCATTGGCCTGTCCCAATCGTTTTCGATGGGTAGGTGAAGGAAGTGAAGGACTTCAGAAGGCTCAGAAGTAAGGAAAATCTTGGCTTTGGTCTTGCTGAACTTTTCTACCTCAGGAACGAGAAGCCACAGACCTTCTTCGTTAAGTCTGAGGCCGTATGGACGCATAATTGAGCCGATGACGTTCCATATGTCACCATGGGCGTGCCTGAACAAGATCCTTTCGAGGTTCTCTAGAGTCGGGCAAACTCGCACATCTACTTGAATGTGCCTTGGTTTTTCCTGATCGTCTGAACTTAGCTCCTTCGGCCACGGAATAGCGAAATTAGATGCACTATTTGAAACATTTCTGATGATGGCATCGGTCGCATGGAGCTGGTCAGCGATGTCTCGTAGCTGGACCTCGATGCTGCGGCCATTAAGCTTCGGCCCCGCCACGAGGACGTCGACGTCACCAAAATCCGTCTTCGCTGGGCCTTCGATTGGCGATGCCACGTAAATGTAGTTTGCTCTCAGGATTGTATGGCAACGTGATTTGACGAACTCATATACATCTTTGGGCATTCGTGGTGTGTACAACGGTTGGCTGCGAGTATTGAATGCAGTGCCTCCCATCCTTGATGATTGTGAGCAAAACGAGCAGTATATTAATTTGGAGGTTAGTTGCTTTACCTGAGTTCAGGTTCTTTTTCGTAGCCTTTGGAGCCAAATAGAGATTCATATCTTCTCTCTCTCTCTCTTTTTTTTTTCTTTTTTTTCTTTTTTTAGGGGAGGGGGGGGGGGGGTGGAGCGAACAATTGTGTCGGGCTGTTAGTGAACAAGCAGACAGATTTCTGAGTTGATTGAAGTTACATACCCGTAACGCGCCCCGCTTTTTTGGTTCTCGTTGGCTCTGAGTAACATAATGAGTTTATCAGTCCTTTTGTACTCCGTACACAAGAAAGACTTTTTTTTTGTCGTGAGTTACTATAAGTTCTAGGTAGTTGCTTCTACCAAAGCTAGTAGTCTACGTAGTGACATTTTGTACTCAATCTTCTATTCCTTCTGTTACCTCTAGTCGTAGCAAACGGTGTGATTCATTAGCTCGCAATGTGTGCACAAGATTGCGAGGTCTAAAAGCAGGGGAAATTTAATTAACTTAATGCAAGTACTTACAAACGCTCTAGAACACTAATATAATGCTCAACTTACTACTTCAGAAGAAACACCTTAATTAAGAGGCAAAATAGGCAAAAAGTATGCTAATTGAGTCAATTAATTGGTGGGAGTTCAACCAATTTAAAACGACTAGGCTCCTTCCAACGTGACATGTTACCTAGGGTGCGATTTCCGATTCGACACAGATTCGACACTCTGACGATTTCCGATTTTGACGATAGCAAGCGTTATATAGCAATTCTATGACGCAACAAGGCGCTTGCCTCATCCGTAATCTCTGCATTTTCTTTCTGTGCTCTCTAGAGCATTCTATGTACGTATCTGTAATCTAAGCTTGTTCTAAACCGCGTAACGTATTACTAATCTACAGCCTCTACAAACTTATTTGCACGTCTATCTACTCCGCACTTGATTAGATAGGCAAGGAGACCTATAGGTAGATTGAACAAGGCTTTCCTTCTAGATCTGTATAGAATCAGAAGATATTAGGCTGTGATCAGAGTCATTGTTATCTCCTATAAATAGCTTCCTGGCCTTTATTGAGCCAATCAGGCTTGAAGTAAAACTTTCCGAGTACGTATTTGCAGACCTTCTATATCAATTGCCGTTGTTGCCAGACGCACCTCGCATTGGATTAGAGGAATCGTCATCGCGAAGGCTGGGGTAATCTGATGACTAGTTGCTATCTCAACGGGATATTAGGAGCGAGCGAGAACAAGTGGGTTGCAGAGGCGGCAACTTGTCATTGATACCTGTAGTAAGCGTCCATTGACGAATCACGTGAACTATCACGCGGCATACCCTTGTCGTTAAACACAGGGTGATGTGCTGACTCAAGAATGGGCCCATTTTTCATTGGCTTCAGGAAAGCAGCCCGTCGTGCATAAAACTTAAAGGTACCGCGGACATGTAACTGCGTCACACTGTAACTTTCAACTCTGTAGCAAGAGGCTTGTCCCTAATTTCGAATCAACCGCCGTACCTTAGCACGACCTTGCCGACCTTACATGAGATCCTGCTCGGTGTCCATCGCACGCTCGGCCTCCTTCCAACAGATTCGCGGCTAACCCCACTGGCGTCATTGCTGACCTAGCCCTGAGTCTCGAACCTGAGTGGGTAAGTGATGTGTGCCTCAATTTGACTTACTTTCCTTGACACTTCGCCATATCCTATCATAGCAACACGCGTCACCCTCAGCCATTCCGTCGCCGGCGACCTCATTAGCCTGGATCCAAGCAAGTTTGAGCGCCCCTCTGATAGTACATTTATTTTTTATTTCGCTCGCGACTAATCTTCCCGCCTCTGTGTGCGCGCTATCAGAGTTAAGTCTCCTAGGTACCTAACATTGAGCGGGCCGCCATCAACCACCACCTCGTCGATGGTGTCGCCTCTTCCCGTGCCGTAAAACGTACGATGCCGGCCACCAACCAGAAATCGGCTCCTCCAACGCCGGCATCGCCTCGAACTATAGCCAAATACACCAATAAAGATGGCTCAAAGTACATCACTGTCCCGAAGACGCACTCAGACTCATCTCAACCTTCCACCCCAACCAAGGCTACCAATCCATCTAGCCCACCTTCGAATCCTCCCAATGTCGACAGTTCCGGTCCTCCTGTCAATCGCAAGAAGCAAAAGCGTCGCCAAAAGGCATTAGCCAAAGCCGCTGCTGCAGAGCAAGCAGAAAATGGTCATGTGAACTCCGCAGCAGCGAGCAACTCAAAGTCCGAAACTCTGCCTGACGGGCAAGATGCAGATGCCAGTGATGATGAGGTGGAGCACCCTGCGAACGGAGCATCTCCGTCTCCGACACAGAATGGCCATCTAAGCTCTGGTAATAAATCAAAGAAAAACAAAAAGAAGAAGAAGAAGCAAGCAGGAAGCTCTACTTACGTCGATAACGTGTCATCCACTCCTGTATCAAATTCCAAGATATCGACGTCAGACCATGCGAGCTCACGGCCATCAGGCATGTCTAGAGACAAGATATGGAGTACGAGCAATCACGAAGAGCGGGAGCGAATCAAGGAATTCTGGCTTGGCCTGGGTGAGGATGAACGCAAGTCATTGGTCAAGGTGGAGAAAGACGCCGTGTTGAAGAAGATGAAAGAGCAGCAAAAGCATACCTGTAGCTGTACTGTTTGTGGCAGGAAGCGAACTGCTATAGAAGAAGAGCTGGAGGGCCTATACGACGCATATTACTTGGAGTTGGAACAATTCGCCAATCAGGGTGAAGGACCACCGATGCTACCACCACCATCTCGAGATTTCCCGCCTCGTCCCCCACGAAATCTACCGTCCCGCTACGCTCCTCAACAGCCGTCTCGTGGTCGAATAGTAGAACATGTTGGTGACGAAGACGACGAAGACGACATAGACGAAGTATATAGTGAAGATGAAGCAGAGGAGGACGAATATAGCGACGGCGAAGCACCCGAGCAATTTCACAGCCCATACGACCGAGATGTGACCGATTTTCTTACATTTGGCAATAGTCTTCAAGTCAAGGGTACGCAACTCCTCGATACTCTTCTCAGCGCATATGGTAACATGGACTTAGGCGGTATTCTTACCGTGGCGGATGACCTCCTCAAAAACGATGGCAAGCGTTTCATTGAGATGATGGAACAGCTAGCAGAACGCCGCATGGCTCGTGAGGAGGACGCGAGAGAACACTTCTCCCGTGGCTACAATCATCCCAACGGCTCATACTCCAATCCTCATAATCACCCTCCTCCGGATGAAGACGACTACGAAGATGAAGAAGACGAGGAGGAAGATTATGAGGATAGTCAAGATGAGGAGTATGAGGATGAAGAGGTATATTTCAATCCCTCAACTATGCCGTCCGAGTTCCATACTGAGTGCTGCTGTCAGGATCAAATGACGGAGGAACAACGCATGGAGGAAGGCCGACGAATGTTTCAGATATTCGCTGCTCGAATGTTTGAGCAGCGGGTACTCTCAGCATATAAAGAAAAAGTAGCAAAGGAGCGGCAAGATAAACTGCTGGAAGAACTTGAGGAAGAGAGCAGGCAAGTTGACCAACAAAAGGCCAAAAAGGCCAAAAACGCGCAGAAGAAAAAGGACAAGGCTGCACAGAAGAAGCAGGCCCTGGCCGAAGAGAAGGCGCGAAAGGAGGCCGAAAAAGCTGCTGAAGAAGCTGCCCGGCTAGAGGCTGAGCAGCAGAGAATTGCTGAACAGAAGCAGAAAGCGGAAGAGAGGCGAAAGCAGAAGGAGGCCCAGAGGAAGGCTGAAGAAGAGGTTAGATTGAAGAAAGAGGCTGAACGACAACGACGCATCCATGAACAACGGGAAAAGCAAGCTGAGCAGGAACGGAAAGCTCGCGAAGCCAGGGAACGTGACAAGAAGCTGAAGGAAGAGCAACGTCAGCGAGAAAAAGAGGCTTGGGAACAACGGGAACGGGAAGCGCAAGAACGGAAGATTAAACAACAGCGTGACAAGAGGGAAAAGGAGGCACGGGCTGCCGAAGCTCAGAAAGAGATTTTGGAGCCTGCTCAACGCGCGAGAGATGACAAGGCGAACCAAAGGAACAGTGCTCAAGCACCTCACTCACAGCCTATTCAGATTCCGAAGCGAGGACAACCACATCCTATTTCATTGCCGACAGTCTTGCCACAACACCCTCCGAAGCCTGCAAGTTTCGCGTCGCCAAAAATCCCGATAGCTACACCAGCAATCCCCAAAGCTCCTACGCCAATTCGTGCTCGAACGCTGTCTCAGCAGCAAGACCCCGGCCCTGGGAGCTCCGGGGCTTCGCAATCGACGCCAGTCGCCAAACAGAATGCATCTCCTTACTCAGGAACACCTAATCATGCCAGCCCTGGACCATTTGGACAGGATCGGAAACCTAGCACTGCAGGATCGGCTCTGGCCTCCCACCTCAGTCAACCCGTTTCGCCACAAAACATGCATTCGAAACCGCCGAGCCATACACCCCCTTTCCAAATGCCACCAATGGGCTTGCAACCTCCCCCAAGTCTAGCAGGACATCGGCCACCAGGCTTCTCCAGCCCGGTTGTGCAGGAGCCCATGTTTCCACTGGGATTCCGTCCCAGTCCAAACATGTTGATCGTGCCGCCGGGTATCAATAGTCCAGCAGCACGTGGTTTCCCGCCTGGTCCTATGCCACCACCGGGGTTCTCGCACTCCTCCACGGACCCATTCCCCATGAGCCAGGCGTTCTCGATTCCCAAGGACAGCCATATGCCGACACATAATCGTCAGGAGTCTGCGGGATTTGACAGTCCTCCAAGTGTGCCGTCTCAGCCAATTGGCAGGCCTGCACCAATTGGACGGCCTGGCAGCATGTCGCATGGCCCGTCCCGGGATGACGATGCGAATACCGAGCATCTGGGTAGTCGAGTATTAGTTGATGATGACGAGCCTTTACTCACAGACGTCAATGCCGGGAGCCTTCGAAATCAGCCACCGGGACCTCGAGGCGGATTTGGCCCGAGCTCTTTCGTGGATACGGGATTTGCTATGGGTCAAAATCCTTGGGGTCAGCCTGCGACAGCACAGCACTACCCTCCCGCATTTGCAAATCCGACCTGGGGAGGTTCACCGTCAATTCCTCCAGGTTTTGGATTGAGCTCACCGATACCTGCATTAAGCTCGATCCGAACTTCTTCTCAGCCACGTCATTTGACGCTGCGCTTGATGCTCTGTCAGGCATGCAAAGATTTAGCTGGATCGTGCAACTCTGACACGAACAGTTATATTGATCTCGGAGTCATCAAGTCGCAAATCGAGGCCCAGTCGGGTGACTCAAGCATCACGGAACAGGATCTGTTGGACCTGTGTGATACCGAAGGCAGCAGCTCGAACGGCGGCGGCACATTCGACGTCAAACGCATCAGCTCTGAGTCAAGTAAAGCTCTAATACGATGGGTCCCTGATCCAAGTGAAGGACCTGGACAAGGTTATCGGGCTGTAGGGGCCCCAGGAGAGATCGGAAGCCCTCCGGCTAGCCACGCATCTCTGCGAGGGTTCTAGAAGAAAGGCTCTGGTAAAGCATGTAGTGTCGTGGAGAGCGAAAATTCCAGCAAAACGAATACAATGCGGAAGAGAATCAACCCAGGCGAGGGGCCACTTCGCCTTCTCCATTCGTCCCGGCGATCGATCCAAGTGCGAAGTTCATTCTTCGAC
Organism: Balansia obtecta B249; assembly: GCA_000709145.1. Taxonomy (NCBI): domain Eukaryota; kingdom Fungi; phylum Ascomycota; class Sordariomycetes; order Hypocreales; family Clavicipitaceae; genus Balansia; species Balansia obtecta. The sequence goes on along the minus strand of JFZS01000369.1, from coordinate 11,941 downwards.
AAGAGCGAATCAGTGACGCGTAACATCCCCATACCAGAGATGTCATTAGCACACCTGGTATAGATGTATAGGATATACCTGGCCTTGGAGCCTCTGGTAGTCAAGCGTCGGTCTGACGGGCTGCTCAATATAACAAGTTTCTTTTTATACAAATTTTCGCCAGATATTGAATGTTTCTATTGAGCAGCGAGGGGCCATGTAATACCCTTTAAAAAAGGTCCTCGAGAATACTATGGCACGACGGCCTGTTGGGGGGGATCCACAGCATTTGAGTGAATATCATAGTTGTTGACTCGTTTTCCCAAACACTTATCGCGGAGTAGCTTGTTTGTTCCACAGCCAGGAGCGGACATGGAGAACAAGGCAACAGCTATATGTTCTTCAGTCTTTTATAAAACCTTTGTTCAAGTAGCCATGTTAAGCATTAGGACAGATGATGGGAGAGGGTCGTGGGATTGTGCAGTGCTTCGTCATGATGATCTCCTGCATCAAAGACATGTAGTCCCAGGTGATACCCCCATGCGATCATTTTGCCAACGTTGAACCTTGTAGGAAATACCCAGATACTCTTTAAAGGATCCCACATGTGCCATGGAGTTTATGGCTTCAGCGTTCGAATTGCGAGACCAACCTTGCGCCGTATGACACCAGTGCGCACTTCCAAAAGATAAGTCCAGACAGAAGTCGTTCAATATCAATCACGCACCTCAGGATGGACTAAATATATGTGCATTTATAGGCATGTTGGTTACGCTCCCCATCCAAACTAACAAGAACATAGCTCTGTGGTGGACTTACAGGCCACTTAAATTTCTCTCAAGACCTAATGCGCCCTTACAAGAGAAATACTTCCATGAGGGGATTTTTAATCAGTCCCGTGTCCATACACCAGTTCCATCCTTTTCTTAACTTCACGTCTTTGTGCTCCGCTCGGTCGTCTTGTTCCGAGTGAATAATTGCCGAAGATAGGAGGGAAGATGAAGCTTATTTGTGTCCCGACTGCTCCTGAAATGGGTTAGGGCCATTATCTTGAGTCTGCTCCATAAGCGGCACGTGGGCATCCTGTAAGCGTTGCTTCTTCGTAGCTGCACGGGCGAGGGAAGCAGCCTCGGCCTTGGCAGCGGTCCGCTTGTTCTGTCTGCTGTCCCGAAAGCATGCAAAGGTGATGTAGCCGATTCCCAGGATGATAAAAGAGCCGAACATGACACCGATGACGATGCCACTTGTGTCAAGGGTGTTATGGGCCAGCATGCAGACATCCTGATGGTTGCTGTCAAGGGTGCAGATATAGCCTTTAAGACAGGCGCTCGTTGTGACGGCGACGAGCGTGCAGTCTTTGGTCTTGAGGTTGCCGTCGGTCTCGGCGGCGCAGGATGTGGTGGATGTGGTGCCGAAGTCGAAGCAGGCGGAGCCCATTTTGTTTTTGTCGTTGACGCTGGGTATCGGAGTGGTGCTGGTGTCTCGGAGCTCGATTTGAGCTAGGTAGAAGTTCGTTGGGGACGGTTTCCTAGGGACGACGGCTCGTTTTCTTCGCAGCTCATGGTTTCGTACGAGATCAGTGCAGCGCTCGACGATGCGTGAGGTGTCGTGGGTGGCCTGGCTGTCGGAGCAGCCGGCGTTGATGAAGCAGGCTGAGAAGTCGGCGGTGTCGAAGCTGGAGAGGCCTGAGATGCATTGCCTAATGGCGTTGCTCTCGCCACAGCTGACCTCCTCAGCAAGGATGTCGCTCTGGGCTGAGATGCAGTCGCTTGGGGACAATGCGGTCACGCTGCTTGCGAGGAGAAGCACGCTCAATTGCAACCACATATTTGAACGTGATTGAGCGAGATTGGAAGCTGAGACTTTCTCTTTCTTTCTTTCTGTCTATTTTTTGTACCTGATATGGCGTCCCAGCTCTGACACAATTCCTTGGACAACTTATCGAGGGGACGTTGTGCCGGCACCGGTTGTGAATTGAGACGGGGGAAATAAAGACGGGAGGGAAGGGCCAGGAGATAAGCGTGCAGGTCCAGTTGAGGGAAGTCGTCAACGGCCCAAGTTTGGGAAATAGTGGTTAAGAAATGATATCAGTCAAGCTGTGATCTAAAAAAAGGGGGGGTAAGGGGAGGAGTTGAGACGAGGGTACGGGCGACAACTGTACTAAACCCGAAGTTGCTATTATTATACTAACCCTACAAGGGTTGTTTTACGATGCATGCATTCCGTACTCCACAGAGACCTCGACATATACATAGATGTAAGAAGCTAATCTGTAGCTAGGTTCTATAATATTCAATTACGTATTATATTAAATAAATTGGCCCTCGTTGGTAACAGCTGTAGCTATCGTTAGCTAACACCTCCTGCTGGCCTGTGTTGGAGGCTTCTAAGTGCAGCAGTAGGTAGAGAGAGTTGCAAGATGTAAAAGGCAACCATTCAATTGACTTCATTTAGTGGATCGGTACGTGAGTGTAGCCTTATAAAAATTATAAAGACCTTTCTTTTTCTTTTAAGAGAACTGAATCTCTGTTCTCCTTTCTTTTGCTATACTATTACTCGTGCATAGTGGACAATCTACGGAGTACACAATGTCTCTCGGAAGCTTTTGAAGACAAAGGGGTGGGTGCTGGAATATCCCGAGCCACCTCAGGAAGTGGAGACAGCAGAGCGGTACTTCCCGTCAACCGTCCGTGCAAATGGCTGCCGCCGGGTCACGCCAACAACCTAACGACTTCCACTTTCGGGACAATGCACTCAACAAGTTGCAAAACCTGTTTAAGCGCTGGCTGCGCGACGCTTCCTTCAATCAGATAAGGAGAGCCACATACAGAAGGACATAACATGAGCGCATCGGCTGACGGCGACAGCGACGACGACGACGATGACGAGCAGGCTCGCTTTTGCCCAACGACGATGATTCCAGTTGAGGGTCAGCGTCGTAGCCATCGTAGCTTCTCAACGACCTCCAGCAACGATGCACTTGTTTGAATCGCTGCGTACTTATCATTTCTATCTTGTTTCTGTTCATTGTCGAATTCAGCATGTCTGTCATGGAGGCACCACTGCAGTAATCATGGATAGCTTTATATGCCACAGCAAGACAATGAGCAAGACTGCGAAGCGAGCACCGAGGGGTATGGGCGTGAATAGTATGGGCAGCACGAATCCGAGGTACAACATGCCGGTATGTGCAGCAGACGTTGGCTATGGTTAGGTCCTGGATGATGTCAGTGTCGAAGACACTTCGTCAGTCTTCTGTATTTTTTTGCTTTCATAGACGCACTGTTGGCGACTTGCGCTTCGGCAGCTTTGCTGGTGCAAATATCATATAGAATTATAGCTGATAGCTACTGACGACGCATCGTGCTTTCCCTCGCCCTTCTTGGTGTTACTGCATCTACACTGTGGAACATGTTAATCTATACGGGTACTTGACCCGGTTCCTTGTAAATACCGACACTGCTTTGTACCTGTAGTATACGACCCAGAGAGGTTCTCAATCTGGTATCTACACCTTGGCTGTATTGCAACGCTAGTCGGTGGCGGAACTGCTGTGATTACCGCCATGGTATGGACACTGCTTACTGATGTTATTCTGCCTGAACAAAGAAGCGCTACCTTCTACCAACTACACGCTATAATGTTCGTTATAGGCATCATCTCCCACCAATATCAGCATACCTCTTAAGGGTAACCTGTAGCTTCCTATGTAGATCAGTATTGCTGCGCTTTTACTCGGCACTATGTCTTCGCTTGCTATTTCTGAAACGCTACATGCTGTAGCTAAAGCGAAAGGCGTCTAGTACAACAATAAAAAAACACAATGAAGAAAATGTCATGTGTAAGCCGCTGTCCAAGATCGTGCCAGGTCTCTGCAATTCTTACTTCAGACGCTAAAGGCTTGTATAGTTAAGATGTAGGCTTTAGTCCTTTGCTTAAAGCACCTTATGTTTCTTGTAGCAGCTTTGGCTACTTGTGAGCCTATCATTATTGCATTGAGATGAATATCTTGCAGTACATGACTGCTAGATCTGGTTGGACATGATACAAGGTGTGTTCTACCTAGACAGGGGGTAACCACGGGTCCTTGCGACCGAATGTACAGCTTTACCAATTGTTTGCTACAGCAAACAATTTCGTATATTTTGCTACACGTTCTAATACCTAGTATGGAGCCTGTTGGTAGGACCAGGGGAATAGGGAATGTTGTTGACACTTGGTGCATATGAAGGGTAGAATGACTCTATTGATGATAAGATACCTAAGAAGGAAAGAGGAAGCTATCCTCGTCGTTAGGCAAAGGGGTCAGGTGAAGGGCCGTAGTAAGAGCTCTTGCACCAATCAAAGGACCAACTTGTTGCCCACCACGCGTTGACCGCCACTTTGCACGAGCTGGTGATGATGCCATTTCAACAGAGCCCTAACAAGAAGCAGGCCAAGAAGTGTAAAGCAAATTATCACACTAGTATGGCAATATCGGTGGTAGACTACAAAAGCTAGGCCAAAAATTAAGGTTGCTGCAGCGACTGTAAAGATCAACATTAATATCAGCCTAATGCTGTTTCATCCACCCGACGTCCTCTTGATTTACACCTTCAACAGGCTAGTTCACGTCAATCAATTTAACCCACCCTTTCTTTCCATGGGAAATCTTTTCTTCCGAGCTACTCGGTTCATCCATGATCGATTTCAGCGCCTCTGCGTCAACCTGAATTGCAAACCTATATCGGGGCGATAGGCCAGGGCCAGAGCCCTGCTCTGCAGCAAGGTGATCAGCGACCCATTGGCGGCAATGTTCTCACACAGCGTGCGAGTCGGCGCCGTCAAAGAAGCTAGCATCATTTACAATGGTCTCAGCCTTGCTCACCAAACACATCTCGGCCGTTGCAAAACTCAAAGCATTCCTCGGTCGCCGTGCGTAACTTGTTCAGAAACCTCGCCCAGTCATTGTGTTTGGAATACGTAGTGCGATGTATCACAAACCCCCACGTGCGGTGGCTGTCTCTGCATGTTTTCCTCGATGGCATCTGCCGTGTGGGGTAAATTAATAAATATAGATGGCTTGGCTTGCAGGAGGTGTCTCCAAGTGGAGCCTTAACTGGCCGATTAAGGTAGGCGGCGAAAGAAGTCAAAATATGAAACCGCACAATGTGCAGGCAATCCTGCCAGTGTTGAAACCACTTCAATTTAAGCGAAGTTGGGAGTATAACAGCAATGTGTTACCGGGTATGTTATACGCAGTAATTTCGAAAATTCCGGCTTAAAGCTGCTCTTTCTCGCTCTCTGAGCTCATGGTGCCACTTCAACGCACATAGCATAGCCCGACCACAAGCTCTCACAATTTGACCCGATAGCCGGATTCCACTTCCATAGCTACTCAAACGTAATATTGTAGACGGATTGTATTTGTGTGCAGCCTTCGCCGCTTTTGACAGTGTTATTCTTGTTGTAGTTGGGAGCGACGCCCGATTGTGTGGGAGCCGGCGGCGTGGACTGGCGTAGTTGAGGATGCTGGCCTGGAACGCAGTAGGCGTAGCCAAACCCACAGACTTTCGCAGTTGCTTCCGACTTTATTGAGAAAAAAGGTCAGAAGGTAGGTCTAGAGGGCATGAGATAGGTTGTAAGTAAAATATAGAATCAAGGACGCTGAGGGACGGAAACGCTACACTGTTTGGGTGCTAGGACTAAAACTGACAAAAGGACAGCTTATAAACATGTCCAATGCTGGTGCCAGACTTAACAGTATAAAAGTGTTTGCAATTATGAAAAAATCCCGATAGCTTCAGTCCTTGGGCTTGCTGGCTTGTGGTAGAACTTGGCCTAGTGTTTGTGGTAAAAAGGTTGGACCCGTTGAGACCAACGCATATCGGCCGCATATCGTAGGTATAAAGTTGAGCATAGAGACTGACATTGCAACCAGAGTATGACAGCCACGAGAATGGATCCAGGATCCATACATAATGCAGAATTAGTATCCAATAAATGCGCCAGAAATCTGGCACAGAGAATCAAGGTTTAGGCGAGTATGCGCCGTGTTGCAAATAGTAGGTATCAACCCCACAGCGTTTGTTGTTGCAATAGAATATATTGCACGAGCTGCTTATCTAGCTATGGAGTTACCTCTAGGTCCGGATCTTTTTAATACTGCTGTAGGCAGGATATAGCTAAGAGACGGAATCTGGCAATCGATGGTATTCTTTCCTTATTCGCTTGGTTATTGCAAGCCTCTGGGTCCTGACGACGGCGGTGCAAGCACTAATGGGCCATACCAAAGCGAACTAGCTAGTAGTAGCCCAGGGATTGGAAAAATTAGTAAGCAAAGGATTAGAAAACGAGACATCTAAAGTTGAAGAAGGAGCAGAATACGTAGTAGTTCAACAATTGGTTGCAGACTTAACAGGAGTAACAGGGACAACAGAAGCACCGAAACTTAGATACGATAGCGCGTGGGTCATCCACCGGAGTTAGTTAATATGGGACTACGTGGTGTGCTAATGCTATCTGGAAGCTAATCATCACGAAAAAAAAAAAAAAAAACCTTATTCAATATGCCAACGATTGGCACAAAACAAACAGATCGCTCGCTAAAGAGCTCCCGATACCTCAACTCTCTGTCGCGAGGTCCCCAAGCATGTCAAGTTTAAAGGCTGGCCAATATGTCGACTCTGCCCACCGTTTTAACCTTTGTAGGGCTGCAAATAAGGTGTATATAGCAAATATCGAATCCGTACTTCCGATAGGGATCGATTCAAATGTTGTCGCTTTCTTATCTTCATCAAGTATTGTAGCAACAAACCGCCAATCGTGGCCAATAACAATGATCCCAGCAAGGAATTCAATCGAGCACGGAATCTCTCCTCCCCATCGTAAGCTACGCCATTGAGATGCATGCCAAGTAGCAATTTGGAGTAAAGCAGAGTCGTATGGCTCGCCATGACCTTTTGTTTCTACAGATATAACAATAGGGAACTTGTTCAAGTCCCCCCAATCTGTGTGGTTTATCGAGAATCCCGGTCGGTAATGGCATATAAGGTTGATAGTTTGCTGCTCTTTATCGTTTGCTTCATAAGCGAGGCAGAAGTCTACCATTTTACTGGGGGCATCTTTAGGTTTGTATTGGTGAATGAGACCAGCAGTGAGGCTGCAGAAGTGTCAGCGAAGTAAGAAGCATTAAAGTTACAAAGCTTACCAGTAGCGGTAGTCGAGTGGCCCGCTGTTTTCGGGGTCCCTTAACACCCACTCGAAAAGCTGAGAATGAACGTCCATGTTCCAAGATGACTCCCCATGCCGACCATGGCGACATTTCTTGGCTCGCCTAAAAATTTGTCGAATTTTTTCCAGGGCTGGATATCGGTAAGAAGTTGAGTTTTCGCTATCAGAGTAAGCAAACCATGGAATGTCATATTCTGTTTCTAGCTATTGTATAAATTTTTAGCAGGTATTATGATGTTAAATAAAATAGCGGCACGTACCTGGACCTTGAGGTCTTGCGGCAATATTCTATCCCCTCTCTGTATGCTTTTTAGATCCCGGAGTAGCTGTTTCAGCGACGGTGACTGAATTTCTTCCTCGAAGCTAGCGGTACGGAATCCTGTTTGCTGCAACTCAGCATTTCGAAATTGCTTCCTAGGCGAGGAATTGCGGGATGCTTTAGAGACTTTCGACGAGGCATGGGAAGGTGTCGAGTTCCCCGCGGAAATACTTCTATCGTCCAGATCATCGTAGACTGATCCGGATTTCTTAGCTCGAGGAGTGCGATCTGGCTCCGATTCTGGTCCTGGCAAAAGGGATTCCGAGTCATCGCGCAGGCGGCGCTTTTGCTTTCGCTCTGAGGCGGATGTAAACATTTGCCGATGTTTGGTGCGTCGATAGAGTAATGTGCCTCGGGCCGAAGAAGGGGGCGATGGCAATTCGTCTCGCCTTGATCTTTTGGTGCATGCAAAATCGCTTTCGTCGAGCTCGTCAACTATAGAATGTTTCCTGGAAAGTTTGCCAACAGATTCGCACCAACGGAGGACGTCCGAATCGTACATCATGGATGCTGACGAGGTAGAATTATTTGAGGTTTTCGTGATAGTGCACCTGTGTAAGGCGGGATTGACATTAATCCTTGGCAGCGGTTGCCTAGGGAAACCGCATAAAACTCCACTCTTAATGCATTGCCGCAATCGATGTTGTTGGCAAAGACTATTAGTCAGCAGTGCTTGTTCAGACAGAAAGTTCATTTAGAGCCTATACTCTTGATCAACTCCCAAAAACTCTCCAATCTTGCTGATAGCTAACTCATCTCCTTCTACTGTATCTATCAACTCTTCATTCACCCAGCTATTAGTCCGGCCGCCCTAAAGTCAATCGACCAAGCATTGTCTCGTTCGTCGATAACAACGTTACTGGCCTTCCCATTACGCTAGATTTTGCCCTTGGCGTGCAAGGCGTGAACGGCCTCGCGGATTTGCCCAAATTACTTCTGTCTCCGCTGAATCGGAGTCGCGGGAATGTCTTTATTTTTAAGATGACATCTAGGGACCCATTGCCGAAAAAAACCAACAACGCAGCCTGCGACTATTATAGAGTTGCATCGCCCCACGCTGGTGCCAATCAATCTACCTGCACCTCAGAGAGTATTGCAGAACATCTCTTGGCCATCAGTCAGTACCCGACTAGCGGCGTGCCCACATCCTTCTGCGAACATCTCTAGAGTGAGAATTTCTTTTGTTAAGTAGTAAGGGAGGGTAGTTTCTATGCCTAACTCGTCCTCTTCAGCGCTATAGCCTTCCTAACTCGCAGAAAGTATATAAGCCTCGTTTGGTTCGATAGGGATAATTGCAGCCTTGCCACAGACGCCCAGGAGCTGGAAATTGAGTGCTGTTGGGTAAATTAACAAGTCTAAATTTCGCGATAGGCTCTGTCTCATGTTAATTTGGCGTAAGCTTTGAAGACTGGCTAGCCTGCATCCAAAATAAATCCCAGTACCTCATCCATAACCTCATACTCCTCGTCGTCCAAGTCAGAAACAGCACGGTCTAGAAGGCCGATAAGGTAGTCTTGGATTAACCGAGGATTTCGATCGCCGGTTAAAAAGCTGGGAAATATAGATAACACTATTCAGTCGCCGTTAAAGTTGAAAATGAATTCTGCACCATCCCCGTTGCCTCCATGGATCTGAAGGACGGTGATGTCGTCCAATTCGCCCGTTTCATTCATTGCGAGTATGTCTCTCTAAAGTCACGGCAGATTGTTAAAGGAATCAGGGTATGAAGCTCGTCCGTTTCAGTGTTGACTCGCTGATGGCAGAGTATCGTTGTAGTCGCGGAGCAGACATCACCGTGGGAAGAGAGGGGAAGCTGAGTTGGAGTTTTCATTCTGCCCTTGCTTGGACCTGCTGTATGTTTGAAATAACCTACACCGCTTTGGACAATGCGTCTTCCCCGTGTTATCAATTGTTAGGCGTTGCAGACAGCTAGGCAGAGACGATAGGGCAGATAGTTATATTGACTAAAGCTTGGCTTCCTCCTATGTGCGTGCTGTCCTGAAGATAAGGGGTTTTGTAGGCGAAACCCACGTGAGCACGTGGGGATCCACTGGCGAGGCTAGGTTGGGCCCGCGGTCTGCGTGGGACCTTACACTATGCAACTTATATACTCTGCTATTCACGACCTTTTCTTGTTTAGTCCTAACGTATAGAATTTAATACTGCAAGAGTAAATAGAGTATAAATATAGTATATAAAATATTAAGCCTTACTTTTCTACGTAAAATTTAGTATTTGCATATTAAGAATAATGCCTTTAAAAATACTGTGTTATAGGGTAATTCGACTGTTGTGGGGTGGATACAGAATTTTGGCATGCTAGTCCGCGATCTTCGCGATATTGCCCAGTCAACCCAGCCTGCCTTGCTGTCAAAACTACAATGCACATCATCGAATCACCCTAAGTAAGTTGCTCAGACTCAGGCAAAATAACCCTAAATGCGATGCAAATTCTTCATCTATGAACAAATACAATTCTTTCGATTTTATTGAGAAGTGGCTCAATGCTGTTCCTTCTAATCGAGAGCTTACCGTATCAATCAACCAATTACCTCAAACGCTTCTTGTATCAGTAACGACACCTCCACCGTCAAAATCTGGCAACCAAAGCCAACGCCAAGCTTCTCCGACCAAGCGACAGCGACTCGATCCTTCCGAAAAATATAGCGGCGATACTGGCGATAATGTAGAGAAAAGTTGGGTAGAAGAGGTTGGCGAGGAAACACCCCGTTCAAATGTCAACCAACCACAGCCGAATCTACCGCCTATTGCGTTCGGAGGCTTTAACGCACTTAGTCCCACACCATCGCGATCCAACTCCCTAGTATCGAGAAGCTCGAAGCAGTCAGCATCTGCTAGATGGTCGGAGAAATCGAGTCTTGGAGGTCGTCGCAGGATGAACCCTCTTAAATCTGCAAATGGTCTTTGGGTGCTTGACTTGCCTGTTGTTACAACCCGCATGGGGGAAGACCCTGTACAAGTTCTACCTGATGATGTTCAGGATCTTTTCAAGAGTATAGACGACATTGTTACCGATCATATTAATATTTTTCCGTCTGAAATTCGCAAGGATATAGAAGCAATTATGCCTCGGGTGCGAAGAAAGAATGATTGGTTTCGACCTGCAGAATCAGCTTGTCAGCAGCAAGCAAATGACTTCAAGGAATCTTTTCCTCGTTCCCGCAAACCAAAGTTGCCTCTCGAAACTGCCTTGCATGAGCTGGACTTTTTGCGCGATATTGTTAACACAGCGCAAGACTGCCAGGTCTATACTCGAGCTGAGGTGTCATGGAACATCCAAGTCCATCAACCACTACTGCAACATGCCCTTGCTAGGCACCCTACAGTACAAGTTGAACCCTCCCTTACTGCAAGAATCTTGGCTCCGTTCTCCCCTATTACGAGTGGACGAGGTGGCGGTGGCGTTATTGAGAATAAGATGATCGATTTCTGCCTGACCCTTTGGCTCAACAATGGAAAACCTCGGCAACTGCCCGACGAAAGCAATACCCAGACTCCTTCAGCTGATGCAAAGCTAATGTCAGCTATTGCGGAAAGAGTTTGGTCTCAATCTCCCGACTCCCAATCTGTTAACCAAACAGGATATCCTCCGTTGCAATTCGCCCCTATCGCTTGCAATATCGAAACCAAGACATCGGGCATCCAGCAAGACGATGAGCTGCAGCTCTCCGTCTGGACGGCGGCCTGGTATCAACGCATAACTATGCTCGTGCCTGAACGGATTGCTCAGCATGGCATTGTCACGATGCCACTGCTGTATATAATCGGGCATGATTGGAAATTGTCCTTTGCGAGTTGGCGCGAGGATAGAATCGAGATCATAGGGTCGCTCGTCCTAGGAGATACAAGGACCCTACTGGGCTCGTACACTGTTATTGCTGTACTACGGAAGATAGGTGACTGGATTGCTACTGTATATCGGGCGTGGATTGAGAAGATGTTCTTATGATAGTGATAATATAATGATATTGCTACCTTGATGCATAAAACCCTTAGTATTTAAATTAAAGTATTAATCTTACTTCTGCTATTGTAACCCTTATTCCTTAGTTTCAGATAAGCACTTTAACTTTAAATCTTAAACAAAATCCCAGGCTAACGCCTTGTAGAAGGTACATGCTGCAATTGGAGCTATAGGCATAGCCGGATTTGCAGAAGGGACGTTTAAAGTAAGGGATATAGACTAAGTAAACCTTAGCTTCTGCTAGAGGCAACCTAGAAAATAGCCGCCCTATAGGTGCTACTCTGCAACCGCTTATTCTTGCGCATCTAGTTTCTGCAAGTAAGAATGTTAGGGTTAGGGTTAGGGTTAGGGTTAGGGTTAGGGTTAGGGTTAGGGTTAGGGTTAGGGTTAGGGTTAGGGTTAGGGTTAGGGTTAGGGTTAGGGTTAGGGTTAGGGTTAGGGTTAGG
>JFZS01000368.1:0-23037 GCA_000709145.1 Balansia obtecta B249 | reverse complement strand
CTAGTATTTTGCATTAGTTTGCCTTTTTTTTTTTTTTTTTTTCTATTGTTTTTGCTAGAGAATCAGAGCAACGGCCCCGCCCCTTTACTATATCTGATATAGCGAGCAGGGTAGATTAAGCATCCTGTTGTGAAAAGGATGATACGGGGGCGGCAACAAAGCAAAGCACGTATCGGAGAGACTGGATCTAGGCCTTCAGCTCGGCCAACTCGGGCGCACAGACGAGGTTCGATCGAACGATGCGACGAGCAGGCCCTCCCTCCCTGGCGCTCAAAAAAAAAAAAAAAAAGAAAAGAAAAGAAAAGAAAAGAAAAGAAAAGAAAAGAAAAGAAAAGGTACTTTCGGAGCACTGCTTGCGTGGTCATGGTCCGTGGGCCGGCAGCTTTTCCGGTTCGTGTGGCTGGGTCTAGACTTGGTTGGTTGGTTGGGAGGGGTGGGGCGCTTTCTTATCGGATCGTGCACGCATTGACGGGTCTGGACTTGGAGCTTGGAGCCATGGGGGTTGCCTGCGGTGCGACTTGGTCCAGGTACCCGAGTACGCGAGGTCGCCGGGCCCACATCACCTGTGACGAAAACGCATGCGAGGTACCTCTGGAACAACACACAACAGAGGGCTATACGGAGTATATAGGAACGTGTCGATTCGTAAATTGCCAAATCTGCTAGGATTTCTTTTTTTTTTTTTTTTTTTTTGTCACTATTGCGAGGTGGGTATCACATGCCAATTCAAGGTTCCCTGAGCCCCTGCCGCCTGATAGCCAGGCCGGATTGCCACCGAGACTCGAGATCCGTTGTTGTACCTGTCGATTTACTCCGTGAATTACTCCGTAGAGTGCGAGTGAGAGATGCCATTACCGTTATCTTCTGGGGGGGGGGGAGGGGGAAGGGGCCTTGTCATGAAGACGTCTTTGCGCTCCACCACTGCGGTACCAAAACCGGGATACTCGATGCATTCTGATAACGACGACGATGCCAAGAGCAATACGACTTATTCCCGCATCGAGGTAGACGAACTCGCGGGGTCGGATTTTCATACCAGGGATCACGTAATTGGCAATTGTACTTCCGGGCATGGAGAGTACAAGTCAAGTACCTACGTAGGATGCATGCACCTTGATGAACCTCGACCGTGAGGCATTTGGCTTGGCTGCATGAGTCGCAGGTTTTGGACGCGTCAACCTGCGCACGTCTGGCATAATGCCGGCCTGGCCAGCAGTCACGCTGGTTCTTGTCTGAATCGGGCCGGATTCTCTAACAGGAGCACGGTGAGTGAGCAGCAGCTGGGCATCAATTACGCGGAGCTGCCCATGGGACATGGTTTCGGTGCTTGGGAGCAACCGTACCTGCAACCGGCTGGCCGAGAAAGAACCAGCGCATGCATTTAACCAGAAGAGGGACTAAAAGAGGGTCCAACTGGCGACGTCGGAACAAAAAAATAAAAAACGACACCTGCAGGATTCGAACCTGCGCACGCGAACGTAATGCCTTCCACAACCCACAGGCTATAGCAGGGCATCGCCTTAACCACTCGGCCAAAGTGTCTTGTTGGAAGCAGGCCCCCATTGGCACCGTCTATATACTAACGGCACGGAGCCGCCTCTGGCCAAATCGTTTCGGAATTCCCTCGAGACAATGCCTGCAAGTGATTTTTGAAATCTGCGACGGGCTTTGGCGGTGGGTGACTTACTCCCGGATCTCGACCCTTTACGCGGGCTGGTCGGGCATTCTGTAGCTGCTCGTCTTGCGCAGACATATAAAGTGTCAGATTCTCTCACTCCCTTACTCCTGCGACGCATGCAGAACTTCCAATGTCTTTTCAGCTATGGGAGTCCCTCTGGAAGGTTTATCTCGCTCATCTTTACACGTGCACTATTGCCTGCCAATGGCGTGGGCACTGCGACTTCTGCCCGGGGTGGAACTCAAGCTGCTCGGTTGAGGAAGTTTGAGACAGTACGAGCAGAGCCTGCTTGCTCGGAACAAGCGCCGCAGAAACGATTGCGGGTTCTCATGGAGATTAGGTGAATGGAACAATAAGGGCAGTCTTGAATATTATCTGATGGACGACTTTTGGTCTGGGCTGCGGACCGCTGCTGGAATACAGTCTTGCGTGCCATGGCCCCGACCGTTTATACACCAAGTTGTACTGTCGTGATGTCTACAAGAGCTCTTGTCTCTTAAAGTTCCGACGAGGATTCGCAAAAAATGCTAAAGTATTTCTCCGTGCTGGTTTTTTCTTTCTTTCCACATAATGCTACAGGATGCTGGCTTGTTTATCCCTCATGCTTACCTTGCACTGAAAGAACAACAGGAAGAAGGGCGATATGGCGCGGAACATTCTGAAACGAATGATCCTGCCAATATGAAGCTGAGCGCCTCGACCAATGTCGCCTCATCGATGCTATTCCGTCCTGAGCGACAAAAACCGTTAGGCTGTGCAGCCTGTCCACTGCGGAAACTATCAGCAAAGGCAGAGCTTTGCCCAAACATTGTGTTTTACGAACAAAGAGCCACTAGGGAAAGCGTAGCTTCCCGCTTTGCATCTTTACAACGAGACCATCCTGTAAATACCGATTTGAACCGCTCACTACTGGATCAATAACTTTGCACGGCTACAAACTCATTATGTTTAGCAGGAATCGTTGTATTACTTTATCCTTAGAAACTAGCTAGATCTACGGAAAGAAGGCGATGAGAATTCTGCCGAGCGAAGAGGTAACCAAGATAATTACTACTTCAGCAACTGCGACAGCAACCGTCCGATGCTTGCCCTGCGGCCAGGATGCCGACCTAATCAGCTGGCATCAGCACACTGGACCCTCGCCAAGAGACGGGCGCTTTTGTAAATCTGAGAAATACCAGGTGACTGAGACAGGCAACTCTAGACCTAGAGGAAACTTTCTTCGGTCCCTGTATGGTGGCGCGAATGACGCCTTTGGCTTGACGAACCAAAAATTGTAGATTGTAAGACATGGGACGCTTCGGCGGCACAACCGCGCCATGTGCAACTATGAACAAGGCTGACCGGCAAGTCTAGCAATCCTGTGTCAATGTCATCTGTCGCTCCTCTTCTGGATCTAGTCAATCTTCGTTCTGAAACCAGCCAAGACGCATTGGGTCCTCCAATACCAACCCCGGCCGGCAGATGGCAAGAAGCTTTCTCAATTGCAGGCTCGCAGTGGTTGCGTGTGGTGTTGAATTCGCCAGGGAACCTGTTGATACCCGCTGATCTGTTTAGCCTCTTCTCCAGGCCGCCACAGTTAGCATCCTCCCACTGTGGTATCTAGTTGTGACCATCGTAAGTGTCTGGAAATACCGAATAGACTTGTGTCAAGCTGCAATATCTCTTCAATTTTGGGAAGTCTAACATGGGCCTGATCATCGGATACCAATGAACACACTTCTCTTAATGTACTACATCTACAGTATTAATTAACACTATAATGGAAGTAACAGCGCGTATCTAAATCCCAGAAAGGTACATTGCAATTAATCTAGTCAAATATGGGAATATAATAGAAACTGGAAGGTGAAATAACAGCATTGCAGCTTCAACAATAAGATGTCGTAAAGTCATACATATAATCGCGAACAAGCAGGACTAAGCAGCAGGCGTAATGAGCAACCTAATCTTCAACAGGTTTCGTTATCTTGAATAAAAAACTGGTTGTCAAAGACCTGAATTACAGGCTGTTATAAGGTCGGTAGGGCACGTGGAATGTTTCCGAAGGGCTACTATGCGGCAAACGTCGTTCGGAGTGAGACATCCGAGCCACGGGGTTGTCATCTGACTGACAAAAGAGGTTTAGGCTAGGTAATAAGGCCCCTGCTTGATAAATTGGCCTGTTCAATTACGCTTCTCGGTTATGCGTTATGACGATTGTACGGGGAAAGCTAAATCTCTCGTATGGGATCACAAAGGAAAATTTCGCAACCAAGTCATTTCTCGATCTCCATAGCGGTATTTACCACGTCGTTTGGGGACGTGAGTGCTTGGTCTAGCTCTTTTTTATCGATGCCGTGATGTGGTGTATGATGATATTAGTGTCACAACGAGAGGCAGATCAGAGCCAAAAGAGTGGTGGTGCCACGAATGATTCAAAGCTTTTTTTTTTTCGGTTGGGGAGGTCAACAGATAGATCGATCTCCGCGGATCAACTACTCATTAAGATCGGTTTAGACGCAGCACAAGTTGAAAAGGCTTAATTGGTATTAGTTGGTCAACGGCACGCCGCCAGTTGGCGTGCAAAGATGATCCTAATGGAAGCCAGAAGCCTGGAGAGCCCTCGACGTACATCGATCTGGCCCAGTAAGTCAGGCTTGGAGTGATATGTGAACCACTGTGTATCAGCGTACCACATACACGTGCTTCCATGTCATAAGCCAGCGGCCAATCTCGGCAACACGTCAAGCTCCCCCTCGGCGTATGGGGTACGTGCGGAGTAAAACGGATGAGAATCTACCGTGCACGACTGCAAGCTTTGACATCAGGCGCGTTGGGCCGAACTTGTATGAAACTAGGACATGGTGCTGAAATGGGCCGCTGGGTTTTCCCCAACGGCAAAGGGCTTGAAAGCGCAGGGACTTAAGCATTTATCAGTCAACACCATCACGGACTTGTGACGGACCTGTGGTGGCAACTATACATCACGGTCGTTGTGAATACAATTAGACGACCATCACAGAGTGAAGATGAGTTGCAGTGGTTTAATACCTCATATCGAGTATACCCAGGCGAGACATAATGGCACAGTCTCAATTACGTCTTCCACGTAACTCCTGAGCTTTGCTGAAGGAGTTTGACGGTGGGGTAACTCCCGGCAAAGTCGTGATGACTCTCTATGTGCTTGAAACCGGATGGCATGCTTTGCGAAGCCATGATGCTGACATGGGCAAAAACTCGCCACTCAGCTACGGGTGCAGTACCGTTCACGCAGCTAACAACGGGGCAAGACGGAATAATGGGCATATCTACCAGGTACCGTCATGTTGGGTCATGTGGTACCCCAAAAGCGTCAAAAAGATGGGGTTCTTCTAGGCATGTGATCGCAGGGTTCGCGGCCCCTATCATTTTTGCCACTTCATATTTACACGTGTGGCGGCTTACGTAGTCGAGATGGTCAGACTGGTGTTGTCGACATGCTCGTATTGCGTTGCTGAACCAAAACCCGTCTGTATTGAAGCCAGTCCGGCCGGGTTGATCGAGGTTTCTTGATTGGCGACAACGTTATCAGACGGATCTTCGGAGTACATACGACCCTGATCCTGCAGGAAGCTCTTAGCCGCTCCTGGTATGGACCACTGGTCGTCCTGGCTTAGTCCAAGTGCCCAATCGGCTATTCCTTGATGCTCTGGACAGATCTGCTTTGATCAATTTACGATTTACAAAACAACAGCGACGACGACGACGACGACGACGACAAAAACAACATCAACAACAACAAAAAGCAAAAAAAAGAAAAGAAAAAGGCTAGAGAAGAGGATTCATCATGTACAGGAATTTTCATGATTATGCTATATAAGCGCTATTATATGTCTGGTCGCAATTGTTTCCCAATTAGGCAAGGCTACATGTGTGGAGCGATCGATCAGGCCTAGCGCTTAGCGCGGTCAATCTTGTTTTCGAGGGACAAATCTGATGAGATGCTGCTGCACGGGCGGAACCAAGGCCTTCTTCCTCCTGACTCAGACTCCCAATATGGAGATATGGACCTCCGAGAAAGCACCTTGTCGATCTCGTCTCTTATTCCGGTTCAGAATGCGAAATAACCACGACTGGGCGGGGCAGTTTAGAGAATTTCTGGAGTCAAATCATCCGATCTGGGGCCGTTTTCCCCGCTGCCATTGGTCCAGGGCAGGAAACCGGATTGTGGATGCCCTCACTTGATTTCCTCACATGCTCGCGCTGACGTGGAACAAGGGGATGGATGGACAAGTTCGTTCATCCGTGCAGCCGTCGGACGCAACCAGTTTCCATCCGAGTCCCCCAACTACTCCCGCACGGCGTTATGGCAAAGGCATATAATAATAGTGCCCTCGCAACTCGTTGCAATGGCCGTCCTGTCCCGGTACTCGATCGAGGCTGCGCATCGTGACCCGACACGAAACAGACGCGTGTCTGATAAACCCCAACCGGCCCGTTTCCTCAACCGTGTAGAAGGAGGGAAGAGAAAAGACCAAGAGGACGAGGATCAAGACTTTTTGACGCCCTGACACCTGATGCCACCATGGCTGCGGCTCATGCGAACCACAAGGACTCCATGAAGTCTACTTGGCGTCAAAAAGGACGCGGCGAATGGAATCTGGCCCACTGGATGTTCGACATCCTCAACGTCCATTCACAGAACCTGAACCAGGAGATTCCCGTTCATCCAAAGTCGGAAAAGGTTCCTTTCATGTCCGACTTGTCTATGCACCGATGGGTCATTTTCCACGCGGCCATCCCCGTTATACTTCACCATCTATATGTCGTGTACACCGGTCACAACCTTAGCCCTCTTCAGGCATTTCTCTTGTATTCCACCGCCTTCAAGGCCATTGGCATCCGTGAGATCCACCTCCTCCGCGACCTCGGCCACAAATTCGGCTTCCTAGATGGTGACCAGCATGAGCGAGACGGTGTGCCGGACGTGGGCGTCTGGAAGGTCTTGAAGTCGCTCATTTCTACCTCGACCGTCCGCTCAGTCATGACCGTATTCATCGCCTACCGCACGAGAGAAGTCCCCGCAGATATGCACTGGTGGTGGTTGCCGTTGGAGGCCGGTCTATACGGCATCATACTTGACTTTTACTTTTACTGGTATCATCGCCTAATGCACGAGGTCGGCAGCCTTTGGCAGTTCCACCGCACTCATCACCTTACCAAGCATCCCAACCCTCTCCTAACGCTGTACGCCGACACCGAGCAGGAGTTCTTCGACATTGCAGGCATCCCGCTGCTGACCTACCTCACGATGAAGCTGATGGGTATGCCCATGGGCTTCTATGAGTGGTGGGTGTGCCACATTTACGTCGTCTTTGCGGAACTAGCTGGGCACAGCGGCCTCCGCGTGGTTGCGACGCCTCCCAACACCTTGTCTCCCATCCTCCGCCTCTTCAACGCAGAGCTTATCATCGAGGACCACGACCTGCATCACCGCAAGGGCTGGAAGTCAAGCGGCAACTATGGCAAGCAGACTCGGCTGTGGGATCGCATCTTTGGCACCTGCAAGGACCGCATCGAGTGCGAACTGCCAAACATCGACTTTGCGAACCAAGTGTCCATGCCTCTTCTGTAGTGCCGGTTTGGTTTAGGGCCACAGCCCACGAGGAATGATGTGTGCATATGGTGCAGCGCAGGTAATAACTGGGAAAGGTGATACGTTTGTTTGTTTGTTTGTTTGTTTTTTTCCTTTGGGAGGGGAGAGGGGGGAAGGGGGGTTCAATCAGCCCAGCAGCGCTGCATTCGGCGAGTTTCTTGGCGTTTGGCTTTTTTTTGCAGGTAAATTTCATTGTATCTTCGGTATACAAAAAGCGGGTTGGGTTAGCTTGCTGTGCAGCTTGTAAGAGACAATACATTCCTGTAATGTGAGATTAATTCATTCAAAATTATTTCATCTTTCCATCGTCCCCGTACCTTAGAACAGACGGGAATCGTTCTAGAACCGCTCTATAGCTCTTTGCCCCCTGCACCTGACTTGGCACTAAGATCCAAGTCGGTATGCTCGAGCAATGTATGATAGACGTTGCCATACATATAGAAGCAATGATAGATGTAGTTCACAGACTTGGTCACGAAGGCATCAACTGTCATTACTGCTACAGTGCGATTGTTTATCAAAGTATTGTATGAAGGAGAATAAGACTCTATGTCCCACAAGGCTGTTTACTAATACGACTACGTGAAATGTAAATATTCGTGTCTCATGGCGAAGGTGGATGGGTCAACGAACGCTGGGAGTTTAGACCAGGACAGCCAGACCGGCGATGGCGATGAGAGCGGCGCTCAACTCCGACTTGCTGCCTGCGGCAGTGACACCTTTAGTGCCCTGACCGCTGCTTCCACTGCTTCCACTGTTGCCGCTGCTTCCACTGTTGCCGCTGCTTCCACTGTTGCCGCTGCTTCCACTGTTGCCGCTGCTTCCACTATTACCATTGCTGCCACTGCTGCCGCTATTGCCACTGCTTCCGCTGTTGCCGCTGCTTCCGCTGCTGCCACTGCTGCCACTATTACCACTGCTGCCACTATTACCACTGCTGCCACTATTACCACTACTTCCACTGCTTCCACTGCTTCCACTGTTGCCGCTCTTGCCGTTGCCGCCGGACTGGTTAGAGTTGCCTCCGTTACCCCCGTTACGAGGACCACCAGTAGGCTTGGTCCAACCTCCCTTGGTTATAGTACATGGGCAGTCTAAAGTTGAAGTCTCAGAATATGGTATCTTTGTACTAGGCCAGATGAACTTACTGGTAACGACGACATTAGTAGCCTTGGTTACGCTATAGGTAACGTTGCCAATGGCAAACTGGGTGGGTGACTATTTGAAATTAGTCCACCGTTCTACATGCCTTTACTAGATGAGCAAGGAATCAACAGGACTTACTGGGCAGTAAGTGGTGAAAGCTGTAGTATAAGTGATAACCGTGGTCCCGTTGTATGCTTGGGTCTGGTTATATGGTCGGTTCTGCATACCGGCAGCGAGAGCAGGAGCAGCAAGACTACCGACAGCGAGAGCCTGGGCGTACTTCATTTTGAGTTTTTGCTGAGAATATAAAATACGACTATTCTAGAAGATTTGGAGAAGGGGAAAAGACAAAAAAAAAGATGCTTTTAGTTGCACACGGCTTGAATCAGTGACAAGGGTCTAGTCCCGGAGCGAGAGTCGATAAAGTTGGAAATTATGAGATGCGTCGAATCATTTGAACCCAAGAATTATGGCAAGGAGAAGCTGTTTGTTGGCACAGTCTTACATATATATCTGTTTTCATGTTTAAATATAGAAGCGGGTTAAGGTTTTTCACATAATGCAAGGGCGGCCTTCCATCAGCCATCAGCCGCCATCGAAGGCGACGGTGGATTGTGTGGCGGACAAGTTGGTGTTGACAGTCCACTTCAAGAAAGGGCTGAGTATCTGCTGTGAGAACCATCTCAACGCGCCCACTGTTCGCAGAAACAGGATCTTTCTCAGTCTCTCGCAACTAAGACGGCCCAGCAGCAGACGGCAGGTCTGCTCGTGCCTTGAAGAAGTCCTGGGAAAGTCCATGGCCGTCGAAAAAGTAAAGGAGACAATTCAACGCGAAGATGCTTTCGTGAAGGGAACAGACGATGTCCCTAGATTCACCCGTTAGCTTCAGTGCCAACTTATCGTGTGGAATTAACGTGGCCTTTTGCGTTTCGTGGACCAGCAGAACTTTCGCGGGAACGAAAAAGAAAAAAAAAAAAAATTCGTTGAAAGCCCTTTGTGTTAGCGGGAACAAGGGGCAGGCAACGGCACTGCGACTATTAAACCTTCTGATCCAACGGTGGCACGCCAGAAAATTGTTCGCGCTTAACGTGGCTTCGCTAGACAGATCCAGACGCAGCCCATGGACGCGGTGGCAATAAATATTTCCTCGTTGACGATGAGATCCCGCGCTAGATGGCGATTGATTGCACGTGGCAGGGGTAGAGGCCCACGTTGCACACGCTGCACAGCCCTGCACAACCCTGCACAACCCTGCACAACCCCCTGCATAACCCCCTGCACAACCCCCTGCGGAGAATTCCGGCCACGGCCAACTGCTGTCCGGAGTGGGCCCGCCGCCACAAAAAAGGGTTGAATGAGATTGCCTGATGCTTTGGTAGACCCACATCGGACTTCCCTAACGTACCGGGGCGAATTCGTATGTTCCGAAACGAACAAATGCCGACGTTCTTTGCTTCCTCAACATCTAACTCTTCAATATCAGCACTGGAGTTTCGATTTCATCGCCAAAATGGCCTACTTTATGGTTGATCCTTCGCTTGTATCCCAGGGTGCAGACTATGATCATGGTGAAGTTGACCCCAACATTGATATTCCACGACTGCCGCGTACCTCTCAAAAGTCATCGCTTCAAGATCGAGATAGGGATAAGAAGGTGCCACTTTACTCTTTGACAGAGACTGGCCGCCTCTACCTCCGGGAACCGCGATCCCGTCTTCGGCGGCCGAGGCTTGAACTGGCGGGCCCTATTCTATCGCCGCACTAGATCGGAGAACGAAACTGATTCGTTATCATCTGAGCTCACGGTTCAAGGCGGCCAATTCTGGCCATCTGATGATCGACAAGTTTGGCTTGGCTTGCGTTGCCTTGCAGAATGCTAAACGGATGAAGCAGTGACAGACGTATCCTTTGGTGATATAAATCCTTAGACGTCTCGGCTGAAGCGATCTTTCCAAGTACAGCAAACTCAGTAGAGAAAGTCTTTCAAAATCCTGCATCTAAATCATCACAGCGATCGAGTCTCCCTTTCCTACTCATGATTCTGTCGAGTGATTCCAGTTTCACTTGGAGACGATTCAAGGGCATCAATTATGACTCTGAAAATTGAACTCCCGATACTGCGGCCTTCGTGGCGATCACATTATCGGCCTTTGGCAAACAGACTGTAACATATCCATTTACTGTAAAGCGAGGCAAATTCGCCGTGCAGAAAGACGGGGAAACTCCCCCTGCACTGGCTGGTCTGTTCCATTGCCTTCCAGGTGCCTGGGTAGCTCTTTCCTCACACATAAAACACTCCAACCTTCAGAAACGAGCAATCAGTTGTGTTTCACAATCGGATATTGCCTACAAAATGATCAAAGCCTCTGGTCCCATACTCTATTTCACCGAACTCAGCAGCGCAAGGCGCTTAGACTGTGTAAGTCGTTGGAGTCGGCCATAAGTATTGACACAATCAAAGTCAGCTCCGAACTCTTTCATACTTGATGATTATGACGTTCATAAAGCATATTTCCTCTGTAACTACGGCTGAAGATCTCGATAGCACACTAGCCCCGGCACAATTACTATCATATAGCGTAACCCC
The DNA here is from genome assembly GCA_000709145.1 of Balansia obtecta B249. Classification (NCBI taxonomy): domain Eukaryota; kingdom Fungi; phylum Ascomycota; class Sordariomycetes; order Hypocreales; family Clavicipitaceae; genus Balansia; species Balansia obtecta. The sequence continues at coordinate 12,009 of JFZS01000368.1, read as the reverse complement.
TGAAAGACTTTTACAGAAATTCATGGCAGGGTAACTGACACGCGACAATACCGCGGGTTTTTGCGATAAATAAGGCTTTGACTATTGGCGGTAATCCAGGTAGTACAATGTGGCCTAGTGGGACTGTAACCTTTTTTTTTTAATGCAATTAGCTAAAGTACCGCAATATTCAGGCTATCCCTCAAGATGGCCTAGTGGTATATTGAATCTGAGCGTCAAGAACTGTGAACGGTAGAAGGAGAACCAAACATGACGAATTTAGCGTAGGTAGCCTTACGGTTTATTTCTGTTCGCGGCAAGGGTTTGCTTAAAGACGTCTTCAATCTTTAAAAGTGACTAAGCACAGGAATTTACAGAGCATAGGACCAGAGTTTAGGCATCTGCTGTATGTAATCTGCCCGCAAGCTTTTAACATGACTATTATTACTGTCCTTTCCTGGTTTCTTTCTACTCCACAAGTAGTAACAATGCATCGGAGTACGTAACCTTGTCATATCTCTATACACTACATACTGCCTGTACATCTACTCCTCGTTTCTGTTTCTCGCTAGTAGGGAAAATAACTTGGAAGTGTGCCTAATTACCAAGTATCCCTGTCCTAGGCAACACTATATAATGCTTTAAAGATCTTCATCTCGCGCTTATGAATGATTCGATGGAGCTGCGACGGGACGACATGTACCCAGCTAAAAAGCCGGATGTCTTGCAAAGAATGCGCATTCGTATCAGTGACCCAGACCAATACATTTCAAAGGGGGCGGTGTGACCAAGGGGAAGTGCCTTCCACTCACTTATCATAAGCGCTCGCTTGACGTGAAACATACTTTATGCTGAGAACGCGGTACTGCCCGCATCTTGCAGCAGTAAAAGCTCCCCGGAAAATGACCCTCTAGTATCTGCTCTTCGGCGTTGCGGGACAGGCGCCATAACTTGTGGCCGCCTCGACGAGATCCTATAATTCGGCAGCCTCCCAAACCACGAGCGATGGACAAAGTGGTTCTATCATCTGAAGAACCACGTGCGTGAGCTTCCTGGCATCGTCTTCGACCACAATGTGGCGATGCCAATTACAAGTGCCGTAGCGAAGAAACAGTTCTCACTAAATCCCATTTAGCTGTCATTTACCATGGCCATCAAGCTCTTATTGTCGAGGCCTCGGTTTGTAACAGCGAAATGAAGGACGGCACAGCAAGACATGAAAACTGCTTTGTTATCTAAACTGTCTGTAGCGGCCTGAACTAGGACCTACATTCAGGATTTAGTACGAGACCAGTGATGTCTCCGGAATGAACCCGAAACCAACTTAAGCGGCGACTATCGACATCTTCATGCAATTGCAGGAACAAATGCAGTCACGATAGAACTTGAAGACGAGATGACAGGCCGTACCTGACTCACCATGAGGCCTCACAGAGTGTGTCCGATGAGAATGAGAAGCTGACTTTGCTATGAATCAAGTTCTGAGAACAGAAAGGAAAAGTCAGCCGAAGCTCCTACCTGCCGTGCCAGCTCGGTGCAAGCTGAACCCTGCCATTCCCTACGCTGAAAGCGCCACAATCAACGTAATGCTGTATTATTATTCAAACTATATCATTCCATCGTCTCTGGTTTCTGATTGCTGACGGGCGCAGATCTGCGTGCAGGACACCACGGTCTGTTGGCCTACATCATGTGCGGGATCCGGCCGGTGAGACCAATTAGCGTGCATCATGTTCAAGCAACTTTGCCAAGCCCTCAGTCGACCTATTTGCTCTTCTGTCGCAGATTTGACAAGTCCGCCCTCACCTGACGGATACCCGTGGAGGCGATTGGAACAATTTGTTTGTGGACCATATCTGCTTATTCGTGGGCCTCTTGGGCTTGTGCATTGGGCTGGCCCTGGTCGAGATTGGCCGTGAAGTAGAGTAATTTGCTATCCTTACTAAGTTTTTAGCTTATTAACTTTTAATTAATTAGCTTTAGTATTCTAGAGAGATGATTGGAGCATATGTCGACTGAACCTATTTTGTTCACCCGCAGCTGGGCGACGCCAGCTCACGGGGTAATTGAGAGACGAAGTCCATCTTTGTTCAAGCCTGCGTGAAGGAGGGACAAGAAAACAGGCAATCTACGGGATTGATCAAAGGACGTCTGAATGTTTCACACCGGAATCAGCGCCGCAAGAATGTCTCGTAAGTTTGTGAACGCTTTTGGGTCTCTACCCAATCTGTCCCTTCGAAAGATATAATGCTTGGTAATACAATATATGCGAGCTGTAGACTTCAGCAACTAACACCCTAAGTAGGAGTTAATACATACGCAGCTCATAAAGTATCTTGCAGCCTTAGTAACCGCTAAGACTGCTAATGCAACTCCTTCAAATCCCTTTAAATATCTAGAAGAATAAATAGGTTCTTTCTCCTCTCAAGACAGAAATGAGAAAGCATCATCTGTTAACAAGCTTCTTCAATACAAGACCTTTTTAACTTGTACTCCATACTCCTGAAGAAGGTTAGAAGTGTTATTATTGCTACCCCTCTTTCTTCCTTTTAATTATATCGTCTTTCGTCGAGTCTCAGTTCGAAGAGAGGTTCTTCAAGTATGGTCGGACTCGCTCAGCGTTGCTGATTCTGCAACGTTCTAAGCAGCTCGATTCCTACAGCTTCAAAAGCAGAAAGCTTAGAACCGTTAAAGAGGGCTGTATCAATACCTATCGGATGCCAGGGAGCTCGCGCCGCTCGTACGACTGCCGGAGGGCCATGGTATCTATCATCAACCTCTTTAGATCCTCATCTTAAGCAAAGAAAGCACCCCTGCTGCTGCAGAAATCACCCTTCTTACTGCTTCTATCTAAAGTAACATTCTCCCTGCTATTAGTGATCATGACTCCTCTCCACACGACGTGTTACCTGTTCACGCACTTCCTGTTGCTCCGGTTCCCGTTGCCGAAGAACCCTTGGTAAAAGAGACCTCCCGCACTCCTAAAGGAGAAGCCGATTTCGGCTTGCTGTTCAACACCAACGAAAAAGTGAATATTACAACGCCCGCGAACCATTCAAGCAGTCTGGCAAAAAGAATCGGGGCATTGCAAGCCTGTGAAGTGCTTAAATTCATTGAGACAGACCGTGCGGAAAATAGCACCTGGTGATACACGACCAAAGTGATGACGGACTCGTGAGATCTTTCCTATCGTCTGATGGTCCAGATTTTCACCAGCACATTGCAGAGCCTTTATGAAGCGTTAAACAAGGGGATGAACCACTCTTCGATTATGTTGGCGAAGATTCTGCTATAGATAGATGAGTGGCAGCTACCTTTATGACTTCAAGGGCACACCACGGGTGTCATTTATGTCGTTAGCGGTCTCTGGGTTGATATCCTCATTCGCTGAGTCCCAGTTCGTCGGGAGATTCTGCCAGCATTGTCAGACTCGTTCTGGAAGTCCTTCGCGGTTGGGGGATTGTCAAGGTCCTTGTGAATCCGCTAGCTGCTGTAAAGCCATTGTAGGTTGCGGAAGGTAACAGAAGGGGAAAGAGATGGATGGTATAAGAGAGAGAGAAGGTATTTAGTTGGCCTAGTTAGCTTACATGGATGACGGCAGCAATTTATTCGCTACTTGAGGATGTAAAAAAAAAAAATTCACTGAGCTGTTATGAGACGCACCCCCCTGCGGAATCTGCTTTGCCCTGAACAATATATAGAAGTTTCAAGATTCTGTTGTCTTAGCTTTTGTTTACATATTGTGGTCAGTTGAAGACGTCAATGTAAGAAAATTCTAATCTGCGGAACTCGCTAAACTTTTAGCTGCTTCAGAAACAAATACCAAACCTTAATATTAAAGCGTTTTTTTATTCATTGATTTATATATATATATTTGGTATAGCCCCAATGAGGCTACCCTAGATAATCGCGCCAAGATAGCCTTGGGAGGCAGAAATAAGAAGATATAAACTTTTCTTTCCCAAGATTTGTTTCTTTATTTGTGCCTTGCGTATATTGCAGGGCTCCAGGCAACTACAATTTAACTTTTGCAGGCGAGCTACCTCCCTGCAGCCCTAGACCCAGATTCTCACAGCCTGCTTGTATGTGCGATTTTTTTTTATTTAGCATTATCAGTAAATTACCTGATTTCTAGTATTCTCTTTGCATAACTACACATGAACTGGCTGTAACTCAGGCTCAGGTGGGATTCACTCGGCACATGTTCAGTCCGCAAAACATGGCTCACTAAGCCAGATATAAGCAAGTGCCCGAGTATAGTCTTTGAGCTAAAAGTGGCACCATAAGATAGTAGCATTTCCCACGTAATACGGACATTAGTCATCCTCTCTACCTCTTCTTTGCAGCTCTTGCAGATATAAGAATAAGTAGGGTCAAAAGTCAGAAGTCTAAGAGTGTAATATCCTATTGCCCTTTTCATAAGAAAAGCCGTCGATTCTAACACCTATATGTGCTTCTTTGCGCCCACCTCATTGCTATCTGACTCAAATAAAGCTAAAAGCTTACGAAGGGCTTTGCACATAGCTACAAAGACCCTTGGTACGGTGGCAATTCACTCTCAAGGCTATTACGCATTAACTTATTGAATCTAGGTCTAGGGCTGCAAGAGTTAACTTATTGTTGCCTAAAACCCTATAATGTACGCAATCAACTTACGCTAAAAACTTAAATGCATAGCCAAAGACTCTAATGCACCTACACAGCCCATATGAGGAGCCCTTATTGCCTTCCCTTGTCCCTTCCTTTCTCTTCTCGGTGTCTCTCAAATCCTGCTAACATCAAGTCCTTCGATCTCCCTTCTTCTTAGCATCCTGAGTCGCTGCAATATCCACAGCAATATAATTATAGCAACGTCGAGGTCTCTCAGCAGGACTGTCCACCAGCTGAATTGCTTCAGCTGCCACCGCAGCCGGCCTTGTCGCCAACCAGGCGCATCTTACTGCAGGCGGAGGTCAAACCTGCCTCTCATCCAGATGATACCAGGAAAGCCTGTAGGTCACGTCAATCGCAAGGCAGGTTACAATCATCAAGCGCCGTATCTGACGTGGGTGCTGACGGAGCTACCGACGAAGCTTACTGTAATATCGGCGTTCTTTGGTCGAGGTCCACCTGCTAAATGTTGAGCACGTGATTAGAATTTTTCCTTGATAACATCAATTCTTTCTTCCCATTACCGGCTCACTTCCAAAAGCGTACGCTTCACAATTAGCACGCCATGTCGTACCGAGCGGTGGGTGACTTCCGTACTCTTCAGATTTTCCCGAGACTTACTTGCCCAGGTTGCGGGTGTCCCGCGGGTTCGATTGCTTGGCAATGCGAGCAGATGTGTCTCGAGTCGACGCTTGTGGAGTCGATGTCTCCCTCTATCCTGCACGCCCTCATGTCGTCGATTCATGAGGACGACATCACTCCACCAAGCAACAGTTTCTCTTGATCATCGGACGCCCTTTCCGTTTCCAGATAGTCAAACCGAGGCGACTACACCGCAGACCTTGACCGAGAAGATTGTACAAAATCATGCAGTCGGTCTTCCAGAGGGAAAGCGCGTCCGGACCGGCGACTACGTTCAAATTAAGCCACTCCGGTGCATGTCACACGATAATACCTGGCCAATTGCGAAGAAATTTATGTCTATTGGCGCCACTCAGATAAAGAATCCTAATCAGCTGGTTTAGTACGAATCACATGGTCAAGAATTTTTTCGCTTCAGTTCTACGCAATTGCTGACCCCAATACCTGGTAGCGCAATCGATCACGACGTTCAGAACAAGTCTGAGTCTAATCTCAAAAAGTACGAGTCGATCCAGGCATTTGCGAAGAAGCATGGTGTTCCCTTCTTTCCAGCCGGCCATGGCATTGCTCACCAAGTAATGGTCAGTATTTCTACTCTTTGGACGAGGCGATTGCTATTGACTAACGCTTCGCCAGATTGAGGAGCTATTTGTCTGGCCCGGCACTTTGTGTGTAGCTTCAGACAGCCACAGCAACATGTACGGTGGCATAGGCTCATTGGTTTGTGCTCCCTAGTTGTTGTTCCTCCGTTGGCTTGTCCTATGGGCCATGCTGCCAGCAATAGCACAGGCATAAAATCTACTTCGAAGACATGACTTGCAGTTTCCTAAGTAGCTTGAAAGATAAAAATTATGGAATCATTGGCTGACAATACTCAGGGTCTGGCCATAGTTCGCTCTGATGCTGCTTCGGTGTGGTCGACCGGGAAAACGTGGCTTCAAATCCCCCCAGTCGCGAGACTCAACCTTCTGGGCACGTTACGTCCAGGCGTTAGCGGAAAAGATGTTATAATTGCTCTCTGCGGTCTACTTCAGGATGACGTACTTAACCATGCGGTGGAGATCACCGGATCTGAGGAGACGATGGCCAGTATCTCAATAGATAATCGGTTGACAATTAGCAATATGTCGACTGAATGGTCAGCGCTCTCTGCAGTGGTCAGTCTTCAATCCTTGAAAGATACATATGCAACGAGCTCTAATATACTTCATAGTTCCCGATTGACAAAACTCTGGAGCGCTGGCTGCGGTCCAAGGCCACAGAGGCGGCAAAGTCCCAAGGTCAGGCGACCTCTAGACAAATCACACATGAACAGATCGATCAGCTCTATGCAAACCCCATCCAGGCTGACGCTGGAGCTCGTTACGCAAAGCAGCTGTACCTGGGTAAGTCTTCCGGAATTGTGATCCCTTCTCCGAAAACTATTCAATGCGGCAAGCGCGGGATGTTTCTGCGACGAAAAACAAAGCCGATCCTTTCAGTATGTGTTAAGCTTTTATGCAAAGCTGACTCTAGATATCGGCAGACCTTTCTTCCATATCCTCGCCTTACGTCTCAGGTCCCAACTCGGTCAAAATCTCTACGCCACTTAGCAAACTTGCTCCGAAAAAGATCAAAGTGGACAAGGCGTATCTTCTGTCCTGCACCAATGGTCGAGCCTCCGATTTTCTCGCCGCTGCCCAAGTTTTTCAAGAAGCTGCCAAGGCCAATGGTGGCAAGATCCCCAAGGTCGCAGAGGGTGTTAATTTATATATCGCAGCAGCCTCGGCTCGTGAGCAGCAGATAGCCGAATCTCAAGGTAGCTGGCAGACCTTGGTCGAGGCTGGGGCCATCGTGTTACCAGCTTCGTGCGGACCCTGTATTGGACTCGGCACTGTATGTGTTTCCCAGTTTTTTGTTTGATCCTCTCCTTTGCAAGCACCCTTAACCTAGCATACCACTCATTGACCCAAAGGCGATGGCTAACTGGCTCGTTAGGGTCTTTTAGAAGATGGCGAAGTTGGAATTTCAGCCTCGAATAGGAACTTCAAAGGAAGGATGGGCTCTCGAAAGTATTAACCTTTAAGAGACAATTCTCATTTCTCCCGGCTGGAGCAACTTGCTAACTCTTCGGCACCGACAGTGCTCACGCGTATCTTGCCAGCCCCTCCGTCGTGGCCTCCAGCGCTCTCAACGGCGTGATATCGGGCACGCGCGAATACGAGGCCTTAGCAAGCGACTCGGGAGTAAGGGTCGGATGGGGTACTGGGTTGCCTACAAATACGGAAAGCAAACTGGGCAATGCTCTAGAACAGCTCGAGTCACTGATTGACCGGGTTGAGTCTACGATAGATAACGGCACTTCCAAGGCGAACACTCAAATCCTTCCAGGGTTTCCTGATAAGATCAGCGGCGAGATAGTGTTCTGCGACCAGGATAACATGGATACTGACAATATCTATGCCGGCAAATACACATACCAGGACGATATTACGAAAGAGGGCATGGCAAGCGTCTGCATGTCGAATTATGACCCGAATTTCGCGGTACTTACTAAGCCCAATGATATCCTTGTCTCTGGGTTTAATTTTGGCTGTGTAATTGTTCCCCTTTAGAACATTCTTATAAGAAGCAAGCTCTAACATAACCTAGGGATCTTCAAGAGAGCAGGCTGCAACAGCGATTCTGGCTAGACGAATCCCACTTGTTATAGCGGGTAGCTTTGGAAGCATCTTTTCCCGGAATGCAGTTAATAATGCGCTCCTGGCCTTAGAACTGCCTCGTCTCATTGATCGTCTTCGAGCTACTTTCGCCCCTACGGACAAAGTGCTAACCCGACGGACAGGGTGGACCCTTACGTGGGACATTGCACGGAGCGTCGTCGAGGTACAAGAGGGTGAAAATGGGAATTGCTGGGAGGAAAAGGTTGGCGAGTTTCCCGAGAACTTGCAGGAAATTGTTGCAAAGGGTGGCCTAGAAAACTGGATCAAAGACGAGATATCCAAAGCGGAGGTATAAAGTCGACAAGTTATGTAGGATAGGAATCTTGTTGTAGGTATTCAAACTTGCCGTTTATAAAGGCCGGGCATCCAGCATGGTACAGACCCGCACACATTAGAAGTCAAGACAGCAAAAGTCACATCTGGTATCTCTAATCGCGGCGACAGTGGAATGAATATGCTGAAAACCTATTGTGATGGACAACTATAACTTGACCCAAGCCCCAGAGCCTAAGCCTCAATCTGATAACGTGATAACGGTTAGTTGCAGCCACAGACGGTGGGGCAGCCAGATTGCGGGGCAGCCCGACATCGGCGCGGTATCTAATCTCATGTGAAAAGTTCCAAGTTCCTTAATACCTGGTGAATGAATGGGTGGGTTTTATGCAGCCGGTGTTTAAGTGATAGTTGCAACAATAGCAACGCTGCCGCGGCCTTTTGCCTGATCTTTGATTTAAGTCTCTACCGTAGAATTCTAGGTAGTGATCGAAGGCCTCTAGAGAGCTAACCCTGACCCTGAGAGTTAAGATGCGCGAATTAAGGAAACGACCAAGTTTGAAAGGCTGCAGACATGAAGGCTAACAAAAAAAAAAAAAAAAAAAAAAACAACCCCGCGAAATGACCACTTTTCTTTTAGAGGCTACAAAAGAAGCCGATAAAATTAAGTCGATTTCCTGCCCAAGACCGCCAGGAACTTTCCAAATTCAAGGTATTTGTTGCGAAAGTGGCCGCTTTGGCGATGGCCGACATGGTGGTGCGAAGGAACTCGCGAGCCAGAAAAGTGGAGCACGACGCAGCGTCTCTGGCTCAGCCAGATCTTAGGGTAGCTACAAGAGTTCACCTTGCCCAACCTCGCCCATACAATCGCATGATCCTATGATCCTGCCCCCCCGTCGCCTCCCATTTGCCTAGCCGACGATTCCTGTCCCGCAACTGAGCTACTTGTCCTCCCAGAGATGCTGTCTGCCACCAGCGTGGCCCGGAGGGCCAGCGCCCGAGTCGCTCCCAAGGCTGCCTCGCGCGTAGCTGCGGCAGTTGTTCCGATCCAGGCCCGATGCCTCAATTTCGATGCCGCGACGGCCCCAGCAGACAGAAAGACCAGCCGCGCCTTCGCAACGTCCGCCCGAGCCCTCGCGGCTTCTTCGCCCAGCTACAACCGCGTCCGCGAAATCGTCGCCCAGACCGTCAGCAGCATCAGCAGCAAACGCGAGAGCCAGCAGTATCTCAAGCTCTTCACCTCGGTTTCGTCCCAAAAGTTCGCTGTTATCAAGGTCGGCGGTGCCGTGCTCAGAGAGTACCTCGACGAGCTGTGCCGCAGTCTCTTGTTTCTCTACGAGCTCGGCCTGTACCCTGTCATCATTCACGGTGCCGGCCCCCAGCTCAACCAATTGCTCCAGGATGCCGGCGTTGAGCCCGAGTTCGAGGAGGGTATCCGGGTGACTAATGCGAAGACTCTTGGTATTGCCCGTAAGCTCTTCCTCGAGGAGAACCTGCGCCTTACCAACCGCCTTGATGAACTTGGCATTGCTACCCGATCTATTAGCGGCGTCTTTATAGCTGACTACCTTGATAAGGAGAAGTGGCAGTACGTTGGCAAAATCACAAAGGTAAACAAGGAGGCTATTGAGAAGTCCATTGAGGCAGGCTATGTCCCTATCCTCACCTCAATGGCGGAGAGCGAAGACGGACATTTGCTCAACGTCAATGCCGATGTTGCGTAAGTACTCATAGCATGTGATTCTACGAACTGATATGGTGGTGTGGTGGAATATCAGTCGCTTGTACCTCCAACCCCCAAAAGTCTGACGACGAGTTGGCTGACCAAGTACTCTATTAGCGCCTCTGAGCTGGCCCGTGCCCTCGAGCCCCTAAAGGTCGTGTACCTCTCAGAGATGGGTGGTTTATTTAATGGCGACGGCCAGAAGATCTCACAGATCAACCTCGATGAAGAGTTTGATCATATTATGGCCCAGCCTTGGTGCCGATACGGGACCCGGCTTAAGATCAAAGAGATCAAAGAGCTTCTAGACACCCTCCCCCGCAGCTCTAGTGTCGCTATTATCCACCCTAGCGACCTCCAGAAGGAACTATTTACCGACGTCGGTGGCGGGACCTTGATAAGGCGAGGTAGTCGTGTGTCCCAAGCAAAGTCAATATCGGACTTCCCTGATCTTGACAAGCTGAAGGAAGCATTACTTCGCGGCCGAAAAGGTCTAGACGCGGAGGCAGTAGCTGAGCGGTTTATTGACCTCCTTAGGGAGAAGCAGTTCACGGCCTACTTCGATGATGATATGCAGTGCCTAGCCATTATCATGTCCAAAGGCGAGGACCGAACTGTGGCTACGCTTACTACTTTGATTATTACTAAAACTGGCTGGCTGAGCAATGTGGCAGAGAATGTGTTTACCGCTATCAAGAGAGATCACCCTGCCCTTGCCTGGACTGTTAGCGAGGAGGACGAGAACTTGACCTGGTTCTTCGAGAAGTCGGATGGCAGTTTCAAAAAGAACGGGAGCGTGCTCTTTTACTACGGCGAATATCTGCGCTCCGACGCCCTTAACCCTATATATCAGGACTTTGTCACTTACGGCCGAACTACGCTCGATGATGTCAATCTGGAGGCGCGCCTTCGTCAGGCCGCGCAGGCTGCCAGCAAGTCTCTCAACGCTCAGAAGTGACGAGGCTACAACTCTCTACGTCAACACCTGCCTCCTTGGTCAGGGAGAGCACCACCAGCTGATATTCAGCCTCGGCTGGCTTCCTTGGGCTTGGGCTTGGGCTTGGGCTTGGGCTAGGTCCGAGTTGGTGTTCTCGAGGCTTATGCCTACGCGGATATGCGATATGTCCCCTTCCGACATTTGTTGGTCAGGAGCTTGTTGTTTCTACCAAGCGTGATGCTATCTTGGGCAAGCGTGGATATTAAGTCGTTTGAGCTTGAATAAAACGGTTGGATCATTAAATGATTTGGTATTTTATTTTGCTCTGGACTTCTAAGTTGCCTCAATGAAGGCCTAATAGATGCTGCCTGGGAGAATCACGGCGTTCTCATGATGTGTGCTTCTCATGGAAAAAAAAAAAAAAAAAAAAAAAAGTCTTGCTCTTCGCGGCTGTTGGCAGCAACAATTCGTCCTGTCCGGCGCTTGTCGCCCCAAAGGGCCAAGACTTTTACTGGATAACCGTGTGACTTGGCTAATGTAGGAGACAAAGGACAAGGGATCACCACGCCTTTATATCAATCAGTCACCAAGGCCTGCAGAATCCGGTAAGGTCGGGGGGGTCTGCCATTATGGTCCACGTGTGGTTAGGCGCCAGTGCAAGGATCTGTTCCTACAAGCCTACGAACTGCAAGGTCCAGAAATTATCACGACACTGGTACCTGACGGCTCCGCTTTCAGCTATGACAAATAGACGCGAATCCTTGAACTACATCATCTGGCAGAGGTTGCCATCAGGTCAGCTTTCTCGAGAAACATGAGATATGTCGGTCACCTACTGCACGATGGGGTAAACACATCGCCGATTTCTCTACGATACTTGAGACTGACACCCCTTTTGCTGACTTGACCTTGTAACAAGATGGGTCTAATTCACCAACGAGGAATACATCGCCTTGCCACATTTTTGGGGAGGGGCATTCCGCACAGGCGGGGAGTCGCCTACCGAGCCAAGTTCACCCCCCTTTCTCGTATCCCTCAGTTAATATTCGTAGCAGACGCATTCACTGCTGATACGAGCGACCCGCCGGGCTTGGGGTTACCGA